>PVJX010002454.1:0-128472 GCA_004027295.1 Dolichotis patagonum | reverse complement strand
TGTTATTTTTAAGAGATCTTCCCTTTCATGACCCCACATTGCAAGCCTGTGTTCAATTTTTGATAGTCTATCTTTGGTTTCTTTTAAGCAGTTTTGCCAGCTTTCTATGGAGTCTTTAGTTTCCTGATAATCTCTTTGAATCTGTTTCATGAATTGTAGGTTTTTTCTGAATTCTTCATTAAATTTTTCTCTCCATTTTTGTTCCTCCATTTTTCTGTCTGTGTCTTCTTGAGAGGTGCCCAGCCCTTCTTTTATTAATGTAATTATCTCTTGTTTAATTTGAATTAATATTTCAATTTTGGCCCCACTTACTAGGTCCTGAAGATATCTCTTTATGTCCGCTAACGCTGTGTTTGATGTTGCAATTTTGCTGCCCTCAGTCTCTTTTGTATTTACCTCTTCTGGATCAATGTTCTCAGGGTTGGGGTCTGGGAGTGTTTTCTTATTTCTCCCTTTCGTCATGTTTTTGGTTCCTTCCATACAAGTGTACAGTGTAATTCCCAGACCCTTTTCTTGTTGGTTAAGGCTCCTCTAGAGGGCGCAGGCTAGGAGCTTTAGCCCTCATCAATAGGGTATCAGAAATTAGAGTTCACCCTCGGGCAGTGTGCGCTATCTCCTCCCTTCTGGGCCTGTCAACCTTTGCAGGCCTTCACTGTGTCAGTGTGCACTGATCTCAGGGGCGAGGCCTTTTCCAAGCAGATTCCACTAATCCGCTCAGCGAGGGGAGCAACCAGCTGAAGCCACTTCCTTATGCAGTTAGGGCTGTCCTGCCCAAATCCAACATGTCGTGCAGTAGGTTTCCCCTTTCCCGTGGGAGGGTCTTATTGCCATCACTCACCGCGTCCACGAGAACTGCTGGGCTCCCCGACCTCTGACTTCATCGCGGCTAAGGTGGGAATTCACGGTGCCTCTGGGTGGGTTGCGTGCAGGGCCGGTCCGGGCAAGCTGCATGCAGGGCTGTTAGGCTCCGCACTCCGGCGGCTCAAGCCAGTCGCTTTGGCGCAGATCGCTTGTTCAGGACGGGCAGGAATTCAGGTGGCTCGAGGAGGGTGCCGTGCTCACTGATCTTATTTTAACTAATAGTAGCCCCAGGACCTCATATTCGAGGGGTTTTTTGCGCTTTAGTTTCTTCGTGGGTTTTGAGAGTCCATCTCTCTCTGTTTGTGTCTCTCCAGGGTGTTTTATTCTGGCATTTGAGCTGTCTCTCTCAGAGAGGGTCTCTCTCCTGCTACCTACCAGTCCGCCATCTTGTCTTCGATCTGGGAGTTGTTTCTTATTTCTCCCTTTCATCATGTTTTTGGTTCCTTCCATACAAGTGTACAGTATAATGCCCAGACCCTTTTCTTGTTGGTTAAGGCTCCTCTAGAGGGGGCAGGCCAGGAGCTTTAGCCCTCTTCAATGCGTTATCAGAGATTAGAGTTCACCCATGGGCAGTGTGCACTAGCTCCTCCCTTCCGGGCCAGTCAACTCCTGCATGCCTTCACTGTGTCATCGTGCACTGATCGCAGGGAAGTATTATTGTAGTGACTCACTGTCTCCTCGCCAGGGGCGCGGCCTAACCCAAGCAGATCCCACCAATCCGCTCGGCGAGGGGAACAACCAGCTGAAGCCACTTCCTTATGGAGTTAGGGCTGTCCTGCCCAAATCCAACATGTTGTCCAGTCGGTTACCCCTTTCCCGTGGGAGGGTCCCATTCCCACCACTCACCACGTGCCGATGCCCGTCCCGAGAACTGCAGGACTCCCCGACCTCTGACTTCAGCACGGCAGCGGTGGGAATTCACAGTGCCTCCGGGTGGGTCGAGCGCAGGGCTGGTCCGGGCGAGCTGGATGCAGGGCTGTTCAGCTCCACTCTCCCGTGGCTCAAGCCAGTCGCTACGGTGTGGATCGCTTGTTCAGGTCGGGCAGGAATTCAGGCGGCTCGAGGAGGGCGCCATGCTTGCTGACCTTAGCTTCTCTGGTGGTAGTCCCAGGACCTCAATTCGAGTGGTTTTTTGCGGTTTAGTTTTTCCCTGGGTTGTGAGAGTCCATCTCTATCTGTTTGGGTCTCTCCAGGGTGTTTTATTCTGGCATTTGAGCTGTCTCTCTCAGAGAAGGTCTCTCTCCTGCTACCTACCAGTCCGCCATCTTGTTTTTATCCAATATGTATCTTTTTTTCATTTGTTTTAGATCTCTCATGATGTGACTATCATATCTCATAGAGTCGCCTTACTCCTTAAGCCTCTATTTAGCTTGCTTTAGTCTCTTTTTTCTTCCAGGTTGTATTGATACAGGAACTTGATATATATGATAATCTTGATCTTCAAGTTTGTGTCATTTTCTTTGGCTTTTCAATTTTGATATTGAGATGGATTTGTGAACAACAATATAGGAGTCCAAGCAGCCGAATTGATAAATTTGGAGTTTAATTAACTGAGCTCAGGACCACTTGTATACAGACCCCTCGTGGTTCACGGTCCAAACAAGTAGCCCCCAGCTGGAAAGTTACAGACTTTTTAAAAGAGAGAATCACAAAAGACATCCTGTTGGAATCAATTTAGCTCGAATCTTTCATTAATTTTCAGTTGACACCTGTATCCTGCTTCTTTTGTTGAGCAGGTTAATTTTTCTCCTGTAGGTACAGCTCATTCTGCTTTTCTCATGGGACTTATACCCTGAGTAATTTTCCATTTTTCTGAGTCAAACACAGGGCACTAGTTAAATGCAAGGCTCAAGATGCCATCAGTTATGCAAAGCCACAACAGATATTAACCCTGTGCCATACATATTTTATTTGTGGTACTGTACATTTCAATTTGATTCCTTTTTATAGTTCCTTTTTTGATGAGAACTGTAGTTTTTAGTTCATAAACTGTGTTTATTCTCTAGATCATAATTAGAATAGCTCCTTTAAAATCTTTGTTATCATTCCAACAATTTGCGTAATTCATTGGTGTCTGTTGATTGAAAATGATCACATTTTCTTGTTTCTGTGTAAGTTTAGAAACTTTTCCAATTGGTACATTTTGTAGTACATAATGATTACATTCATAGTGGAGAGTTTTGTCCCTCCCTCCATGTTTTAGAACCTTTCTCATTCACTCATATATATATACACACACACACACACACACAAATATATATACTCACATATATATACATATATATGTATATATATAATTTTTTACTGAAAATTTTTAATGATGTGTGTAGTATGGAATTATCCATCATCTAGTAATGTTTTAGTGTATTCTGGTTGTTAATGTTATATTTTATAAACTTTGGACCCTGTTGTAATCCTCTATAAAAGGTTTGTAAAAAGTTAACAATTAAAATTTTTGTTTTATCTATGATTATTTTTTTAGCAAGCAGTCAATCTGGCAAGGGTCCGACTGCAAAGTATACCTATTGCCTGTGTATTACAGTGTCACTTCATTTTAAAAGTCTGTCTTGCCCTGTTATGGGTCTTTTTTGCATGTTCTTTACTCAGTGATTAGTAGAGAATTGATGATAATTTAAATCTTATTTTAGTTTTAAAAATTTATGCTTTGGGTAGGAATTCAGTTACTTTTCTCATTGCTGGGACAGAATAGCTGGCACACCAATTTAAAGAAGGAGACATTTATTTCAACTCAGTTTGTAGAGGTTTCAGTCTGTAATCAGCCGGTTTCAAGGCAGGGGGACATGGCCGAGAGGCACATCAGAGGAGGAACAGTCTGTGGCAGGGGGACATGGCCGGGAGGCACATCAGAGGAGGAACAGTCTGTGGCAAGCAAGCAGGTGACAGCAAAGCAGCAGCAGCAGCAAGCTTGCCTTCCTTCTCTCCCTTCACATTTCATCCAACCTATTGTTTGGTGCCATTCACTCCTAGAGTGGGACTTTCATTATCCACACCCAGAGCTATGCCGATTCTAATCACTTACTAATTTAGTGCCACACACCCCCTTAATGCTAGTATCACACACACCTTAATCCGGCACACATGTCCTAGGTCCAGTCACTTCCCTAAAGTTCCTCTTATGAGGCCATGAAGCTTTGGGGGAGGCATCTAGACACAGCCATAACAGTGAGGGTCTGTACAGATATGCAGAGGTCATGCATCTGTAGCATACATACCACAGTACCCATTTGTATGATAGAAAGCTCTAAAAGGTTTGCCATCACTGGTGTGGGAGGATTGTTTTCCTGCTGCTCTCTTCTATGTAGTACTCCTTCCCAAAACCTTGGTGGGACTCATTCTCCAAGTTCTAATCAGAAGCACAGTTTTTCTGAGAAACTTGCCCACAATTTGACATGTAACTAACTCTGAGTCAGAAATCCACTTTTGGGTCAAATTCAGATGTGAAAAGTTGACCATATCTATACAGGTCATTCTCTGAGTTCTAATTTCCCTACACAGTGCACCTACTTTTCTGTAGTCTTCCAAGTACTTGTGAGGTTGCTGTTTGTGTATTTTCCTTATAATTTTTAGTTGTAATATTCAAGGCAGGGAGGGTTTATTTGGCTTACAGCATTTCATTTGGAAAAATCACCTGTTGATTTTAATATTTTTAAAAATTATTTTTTGTGAATGAGTTTATAGTATCTCTTTTCATCTTGGTTGACTTTATTATTTCTCATAAAGGCATATGTATTGTAATGAAATTTATTTATTTTTGTTCAGCTGGGAGTAATTTTATTTGTCTTCATTGTACTGAACAAATCTAAATACATAATTTCTTCCTAATAGCACTTGGCTATCATTCCACTGATTTTTGGGCTCTGTTGCTTCTGGCAAGAAGATAGCCATGGATTCCATTGTTGCTTCTTGTGTTACTTGAGTCACGTTTTCTCTGTTAAGATTTTTTTTTCCCCTTAATGCCTTTCAGCAGTTTAACTATGTTTTTTTTTTTTTCAATTGTGATTCATTTTATTACCCTTTTGTGGCTTATTAAGTTCTTGTATCTGTAGCAAATGTTTTTCTTCATCAAATTTTGGGAGCTTTTGTCCATAATTTCTTCAGATGTCTTCTTTTGGCACTTTCATTACACCTGTTAGTATGATGTATTGTCCATTGCCTCACAGTTGGTTAATTCTTCTTCCATCTTTTCCTCTCTGTTCTTGAGAACGGTTAATTTCTGTTGTCTTTTTTCAGCTGCACAGATTCTTTATTCTGCTTCTTGAGCCTCATTCTCTAAATGGATTCCTTATTTTCTCCTTTTGTATTTTCCATATCTTGAATTTCCATGTGCTTTTAAATTTTTTTTAATAATTTCTGTTTTAGATACCCAAATTTTTAGCTCATGGTTAACCTGTTAACTTGTTCATAGAATTTTAAAATTGATTGAACATATTATATGTCCTTTTAAATCTTTGCTAAATCTTTGCTAAATGTAACATTTGGACCTTAAAAATCATTTTGATTGTATTGCTTTTCCTGACTATGGATTATATTTTTTGTGTCCTTGCAATGTATAGTAATTTTGTATAGTACTATAAAACTAGGCATTCTGGGTAAGTGTTGGAGCAACTGTAGGCTCTTGTTTTTCTATGGTTGTTGGGTTTTGTTTTGTTTTTAAAAAATGCACTTGTCTAAGTGGCAGATTCTGTCTTCCTCATGGTCTACTCATGGTTGACTGCTTGTGATTTTGGTTTTTCTCCCCAGTTTCTTTTTTTTTTTTTTTTTTGGTACCGGGGATCGAACTTATGACCTCTCGCTTGCCAGGCAGGCGCTTAAGCCACTGAGCTAAATCCCCAGCCCGATTTTGGTTTTTCAAAAGCGTTTTCACCTTTTTACTTAATACAGCACTCTCAGGGGTTCCAGTGATTCTCCATATCTTAGAGGTCAGTCAGTGATTCTCATAAAGGCTGGGATTGCATTCTTTCAGCCCTTGAGTTCCACAGCCTGTGCCAATGGATTTGTGTACGTTTAGGGATTGTTCTGAAGTTGTAGCTACTCTCTGGTCTACTTGCCTTCCCTTTTTTAGTTATCTACTCAGAGCTCCTGTGCATGTGTGTACTTTCCTGAGCAACTAAGGTGATGGAGAGAAGTTATTAGAGTCTTTCTATGGTCCTTTCAGTTTTCACATCCACCTGCTAAATTTCTGACAATTTTTGTGCTGCTCACCCTGCATTGTGACTGTAGCCTTGGTCTTTTTTGGGTTGGTTTCAGTTGCATTGAAATATATACATCTGAAAATTTTATTCACTTGCATTCTTATCTTTTGTTTTTTCTGATGGAAAATGCTAACTTCCATAATGGTATTAATGGACAGTATTCCTTCTTTAACTTTTATGTTGTAATTTTTGCTACTTTCTCAATATATTATTACAGTGAACAAACAAAAAAATTTCTCAGTGAGTAATGTTTAGAGAAGTGGAAAACTATTTTACTTTAATGTATTTTACTTTATAAAACTGAATAATGAGATTTATTAAAATTTTATATTAATTGTAAAGGTTAAAAATTGCTTGCAAATGATAGGCACTACCTTCATCTAATTGGAGTTCTTTGAAGTATTCCTTGGGTCTGCAAATTTAATTTCATATTTTAAATGGTATTTTTTTCTTTTTTTGATGATTTATAAAGAAAGAGGAGTCAGGTCCAGTGGTGTGCAGCTATAATTCCAGCTACTTGGAAGATTGAGACAGTTGGACTGCAAGTTTGAGCCCAGCTTGGGCAACTTAGTGAGACCCTGTCTAAAAGTAAGAAATAGAGCAGTGATGTAGTTCAGTGGTAGAGCATCCTAGTATATACATGTGCACACATACATGCGTACACATGCGCATGCACAAACACACACGTACACATATGGGTAGTGGGGAGATAGTGAAAGAAATGGAAGAGAGATGGAGCAAGGGAGAGAGAACTAGTATATATTATTGGTATATAATTTCAGTATCTGTTTTTGATGCACTGGAATTGTTATATATGATCATAATTTTAAAAGGCCAGAATTATAAGTGCTGAGGTGGATTTAATGAAGCTTACCTATTAACTCAAAGTCAGATGGTGTATACACATAGTCTTAAATGGTGGGAATTGGAAAGGAGAGAAGATAGACTTTGCTGGTGCAAGATAATATACGAAAGCCCAACTTTATTGGTCAGTAGCATTTACAAATTAGTACTGGCAGTTTAATCAGCTGTCCTGATGAAATTGGGACTCTATTTTAATGATTTTATCATTTTTAAGTATCTCTGAAGAGATTGAAATAGTGTTACTATTTAGGTTGTCTTTTGGGTGTTTTTATTATTTGAATTTTATTTTCTTTGTTTTCTTTGTACATCCATCATGTACATACCAGTTAAAAATATGTATTCTACATCTATATACATCGCTTTAAACATATGATCAGAATAACTACAGGTGTTTTTTTGATACGCAGGGCCTTTGTACTGAGTTACATTTTCAGCCGCACATTAAAAGCAGTTCTTTTGAGGCAGATTCTCCTTAAGTTACTGATGGTTGTGCCTATTGTCCATTTCTAGCCTGTTTCCTTGTTTTTCATGGTGATAATTATTTAAAAATTTAAATATATGCTTCCATTAAACAGTGCTTTACTTGTGTTGACCTAAATAAATTGGTAACTGCCAAAGTATATTGATAAACCTGTAGCAGAAAAAAAAGTGTTTGAAAACAGCTGTATGCATCAAAATTTGCATGTGGGTACATGCAAGTTACCAGAGTTCTTGAATTTCAGTCTATTCTCATTTTTGGTTTTCACTAAAACGAATTAGTCAGAGGTGGGCATGTTTTTAAATGTCAGAAATACATATTAAATTCAAATTCCTGTATATATTAATGGTAATGAAATGGTAATGAAAAATACATGAATTCTGTCTTTACTTTTGAAAATTATATTCAATAGTTTGTTTTGAATTTTTATTTTTAGTGTTATCTACAAACTTCTGGCCTCAAAAAGCGAAGGAATCCGAGTACAAGCTCTCAAGGCATTGGGCTATTTTTTAAAACATCTGGCTCCAAAGTGAGTACACATGAAATCTAAAATGGATTATTGTTTATTGTTTGTTTATGTTATAATCCTTTGCAACAGCTCTTCTGTTCTGGGACCCTCTTAGTTGTGTTGCTCTCTCCTCTCTCATTCCTTCTCTCTTTCCTGTTCTGCCTTTTTGTGGTGCTGGCGACATTTAAAATTTTTTATTTATAATGTACTGTGTATATTTAATCCCTTTGTAAGTAAAATTGAACAAAACTGTATAGTTCCTAATGTGGAATTATTTAAGTTACTATAATTTTGGACTAATTATGAGAATTAGTTGCATTATGAGAATTTTGTAGTTGTGTACAAATTGTAAAGTTTTGATTTCAGTGACTTGCATCATTACTTGCATTAGATGTGAAAAACTGGTACAGTAACTTGAGTGTCACATAGTGTGCTGCTGTTATGTTTAAAATCTGAAAGTGCCAAGTTTGTTTCCTTATAGACAGTAATGCTGTTTATTGTTTCTTATGCCCAGAGTAGAGAAATTTTGAGGTAGACCTGGTGTTGGTAAACTGCAGTCTGTAAGAATCCAAGTGGCCACATGCAAATAAAGCTTTATTGGAGCACAACAGCAGTAACTTATATGAATATTATCTGTGGCTGTTTCCATGCTGTAAGGACTGTACTGAGATGTGACAAGGGCCACATGGTCTGCGAAGCCTACAGGCCTGCAGGGTCTAATTAATGTTTACGATATTTCAGTTTTTAAGTTTATGCTTTGAGTGTTAATTGTAGTACATATATTTATGTAATACTAATTTTCTTAAATTGTCTTTTCTTACACATTTTCCTCCACATTGCTTTTCTCTTGAAGGTACTTGTCATTAGACAGTTATCCTCAGTAGAACATAGCAGAGTGCTGGTAGGTAGTACCCACTAGTTAAATAAACTCTAAAGAGTTTGGTTGAGGGCATAGCCAGTCTTGTTTGTTTTTAGCTTCAGTTCATGGTGTAGATAGCATTTGTCTACTGAAGGGCCTCACAAGTTCTCCATTGAAGAACATTGGAGAGTTACAGAGGTGGAATTTGTTTAAAAAACATTTTTGTTTTCTTCAGCCCGCATACATACAAATACTAGTACACAATAAAACTGCACTTGATGATTTCTTTCTGTGTATTTGTAGGAGAAAAGCTGAAGTTATGCTTGGGCATGGATTGTTCTCATTGCTAGCTGAGCGACTCATGCTCCAAACAAATCTAATTACAATGACCACATATAACGTCCTCTTTGAGGTAAGAGTTTAGTTATAATTGACTCTTATTCATTCTTTATTATAAAATATCTGGATAATTGAGATGCCAGTGTCTAAATAAAACGAGGCTATTTAGGTTTATAATGTACACTTTTGAAATTATATAAAGGCAATATGGCTGCATATTTATAGATCAGTCTGTGAATAACCAAACAGTATCGTTATCCCTATTTAAATATTTATGCATTGTATTGGCCATTTGATGTCTTATTTTAGAAGCAGTCCATCTCTTTCCTCCTTCCCTCCTTCCCTCCCTCCCTCCCTCCCTCTCTGGCTTTCCATGCTGGGGATTGAACTGTGGCTTGCAAACGTGCATGCTAGGCAAATGTTTTACCATTGAGCTATGCTCTGGTCCTGCTGTGTCATTGTAATGTTGAAGCTATTTATCTGCATAAAGTGTTTAGCCTGAAAACACTGGACTGTATACTAAATTTCGATTTATATTGTACCTAGAGTTCTTTACTACTAATGCTAATACAGTGATTATATTAATGCAACTTATTATTTTGTTTTTGTAGATTCTTATAGAACAGATTTGTACTCAGGTAATTCACAAACAGCATCCAGATCCTGATTCTTCAGTAAAGATACAGAATCCTCGTATGTATTTTACACACTATAAAAGAACTGTCTTTTTTACTTGAAATGGAAGTTGCTGTAGACTATAGATTATCAGCTGAATATTTTATTAAGGGCAGTGGTATCAAACTAGTTTTGTGTTTTATATTGATTGTAATATCAAATTGACCTTAGGTTGTATGGCTTATATAAGGGTTTTGAAGAAATATAAGATCTTTATTTAATGTACAGATTTTTAGCGAAGTTTTGAATATTCTATTTGGTGATGTTAGGCTAAATTACTTAAACCAGGGAGGGAATTTTCATTTGAAATTAACATCAATTTAGGAATACCAAATTTAGAATGAGGAAAGTTTTATTGTTTATGAACATAATTTTGTTTAACAATTTTCTGATATTTAAAGTTCTTAAGCACTTACACAAAGCATCCAGTTTTCATCTTGTTTTTAAGATAACGTCATTGAAATAACTGATTGTGGAGGTTGAATCCAGGGCCTCACATATGCTAAGCAAGTGCACTACCACTGGGCTACATTCCAGCATTAGTTTTGAGTGGATAGAGGAGAAAAATCTTAAATTTAAAGATTTAGAATTTTCATTGCTTTTGTCCATTTTGTGCTACTATAGCAGAAAACCTGAGACTGAGTAATTCAATGGGAAAGAAATTGAGTTACTCGCAGTTTTGAAGGCTGAGATGAAGGCCTTGCATTTGATGTGCTGAGGGCTGCTCTCTGGTTCCCAGGTAGGTAGAAGAGCAGCTGATCCCAGGGCTCCACAGTCCCTGATGATGGGGGAAGCTTTGTGGCCTGGTAACCTCTCAAAGCCTCTGTGCTTTGGTTCTGTAACGTTGTTGACCCCTGAGTTCTAGAAGGGAAGCATTAAAAACATAGCAGTTAGTCTAGCACTAGCTCGGGAAGAGCAAAGTATGGTTGTTACAGTCCAGGAGCTTGGGTGAGCTCCTACTTACATGACTCACTTGTATTGTGACTTTGAGTATATTACTTGTCTTCAAAATGAAGATAGTAATAGTACCTACCTATTTATCATGTATTTAAAAAATATATTTTTTAAAAAAATAGTGCCTTGTAATAGTGCATCCTTGGAATTTATGGCTGTTGTCTCATTATTATGATTATCACCACCATTTCAGTCATTGTTTTGGTAGAGAACTTTTGAAAATGTCATTCAGAGTTCAAAAATTACTCCTAAAACATCATTCATTCTGTGACCAAGGATCTTCATGTTTGCTAGCTTGAACTTACTGTTTCTGAGTTACCTTGGCAAAAGGCTGCTTTAGGATTCCTAAATTTTAATTGAGTAAAAATTTGATACATTGTTAAATTTAAAATTCAGAGATAAAGCTGTGGTTATTTTGGGAGGGGGTGGATATCAAGGGTTGAGCTCAGGACCTTCACACTGGCTGTGTCCCTATCCCTTAATTTTTAATTTGATACATGGTCTCACTAAACTGCTGCATTATCCAGGTTGGTCTTAATTTGAAATCCTCATGTCTCTGCCTCCCAGAGTAATGGAATTATAGCCACACTCAATTTATAGCTGTGCTTTGTTTGTTTTTATCTATGAAGTTTTGGATTAAGTATATATTTTTAAGGGATTTTTTTTCTTCCAGCTAAATTTAGAAATTTAATCAATTTTGTAGAAACTAAAGATTATTATAGTAGCAGTTTCCATTTTGGGGGAGATAGGAATATTAAATAGGTTTTAATTTCCTTTGGAGTTTTTATCTCAGATTTTACCTTTGAAATTATGCAAAGAAAATTTCACAGCTTTTAAAATTCACTGTGATAAAGGAAAGGCTATATGTACCTATTGTAAATTATGTTGCAGAATCTGAGAATACTTTTTATTCTGAGATTTGTATTGTAATGTTTTTAAGCTCCAGTTATGTTTGGCAGAGAATGAAAAGAGTTGTTAGCAGTTTTACTTTTTTTTTAAAGTCATCTACAGTGTGAAATTATTTTATTTTAACCTTTTTAAATTTACCTTTGGGAAGTGAGGTAGAGCCCAGTGGCACCTAGCAACAGTGCTTGCCTAGCTCCCACCAGCCTTGGGGTTTCATCTGTCCCACCTTGAAAACAAATGTACTTTTCGTGTTCTGATTAGGAAATATAATTAGTTTCTGGTGTAGAAATGCTTTCTAATACTGAATACTGTAGATTGACAATCCTTTCCATAGATTTTTAAAATAACACATAATATTTTTCCATTGACATTTATTTAAGGGAAACTAAAGAAATTGTAATATTTTGATGATTTTTGATCGTGAATTTTTAGTTGTGGTTTGGTTTTTACTTATTTATGAACTGTCTTACAGAGATATTAAAAGTAATTGCAAGCCTGCTTCGAAATTCTCCCCAGTGCCCGGAGAGCATGGAGGTCCGCCGAGCCTTCCTTTCTGACATGATTAAACTTTTTAATAACAGCAGAGAAAACAGGAGGTGAGCTGCACCAGGAAGTATTTGTTTGCAGTATTCGTGTCTGCTTTTGTATGAGCCCAGTTTGTTTTTAGAAAAGTTGTTTAATACCAAAAAATAAAAATGATTCATCTGTATTTGTTTTTCATTAAGGGTGTGTGAGTTATATACCAAAGAGTTAAATCATCTTGTTTAACTGTTGGACTACATAGATACATGTGTTTTTTGGGGGTGAGAGAAGTTTAAACCATAGTATGTACTGTAGAATTCTTTCACGTGATGTTTTCCTCAGTAATTTGGTACTGTTTGTAACTTTCAGGAGCTTGCTGCAGTGTTCTGTGTGGCAAGAGTGGATGCTTTCTCTCTGCTATTTTAATCCTAAGAATTCAGATGAACAAAAGATAACAGAAATGGTATATGCCATATTTAGAATCCTACTTTACCATGCAGTCAAATATGAGTGGGGTGGCTGGCGTGTGTGGGTCGACACCTTATCAATTACACATTCAAAGGTAAGTTTCTTTTTAAAAGTATATTTTAAATATCTGCAGTTTTGAATTTTACTAAAGTATAAAAATTCATATACTTAAAGTCACAGAAAAATGATAAGGCTAATCTGTAAAGTACAATGAAAAGAAAATAAAAAATTACGAGTTTTTTCAGAATCAGAATAATATTTTCAAATGTCTGCCTTATGTGTGTTTAATAAAGTCAAGCCTCGTGTCGCGGCTGTAGGAATCTGGAAAGTAGGCTGTGGTCTCTGCGTGTGGTCGTTGGGAGCCTTTGGACACACGGTGGCGCACTATGTTCAGAGATGGGATTTATTTCGGTGTCTGGCGGAAAGAAAAGCTCCAGCTGATTGTGCTTGGCTCATGTCACAATCAGTTAAAAAACTGATTTCAAAAATTCATGAGTCTCACTTGTCTGTGTTTTTCTTTTTAGAAATTACGCCAGTGAAAGTTAATTATTAATGTGTAGCCTTAAAAGTTTATTATGAAATAGTGTAGATACCAAAAGGTGTCAAGAACAGTGCATCTACTGCTGTTTCTGAAACTAGTTTCCATTCCTCAAATGCTCTGTCTGATGTTTTTCGTTCCACTCTCACCCCTCCTCTAATCTCAATTTGATGTTGTCATTTCTGTGACTTGTCTATACTTTTGCTCCATATAAAACTGTGTTATTTCCCGCTGCCTATTGTACAGCCCTGGAGATTAAACCCAGTGGCCTTTGCACTGAGCTATATCTTCAGCCCTTTTTTATTTTGAAACGGGTTTGTTAAGTTGCCTGTGCTGGGCTCAAACTTGTGATCTTCCTGCTTTTGCCTACCAGATTGCTGTGATAACAGGCATGTGTACCACACCTGGTTATGTAATAGTGTGTGTGGGCGCCTGTGCGTGTAGCGCTAGGGATCTAACACAGGGCTTGTGGCTGTTAGGCAAGTGCTCTCCCTCTGAGCTATATGTATGTCCAGCCCTAGCTAACTCTTCTTTTTTTTTAATTTTAAACATAATAAAACCCAACTAAACAAAATAGAATAAAGCCAATTGAAACAAAGCAGTGAAATTGGTACAGAACTTCAAAGCAGGACAATAGGAATTCAATAGTGGCTACCATAGTACTTGTTATCTTCACAACAGTTGTCCATTCCACCAGAAATAGCAAAATCAAACCAAACAAAACAGTAAAACCAGTCAAAATAGATCACTGAATAAAGCAAAACAGTCAGAACAAAACAAAACAGCGAGAACAATATTGGATTTCAAAAACAATACAGAAGGAAATCCCTCATATTTGCTACATTGCATACTGTCATCCTCCCACTAGATGCTCAGACCACTGGTCCCAGGCCTGCAAAGTTAACCAAACAATACGAGCATTCAGTTGCTTTTTGTATCTCAGTTGGTTATCAATTCAGCGTGTCCTCTGAACCAGCCAGTTGCTTGGCAGGAGGGTGGCGGGGTGGTGGTGGTGGTGGTGGTGGTGGTGGTAATGGTGGTGTTGATTCTCAGCTAGTAGGCCATGTGCTGGGAGGCTCACTGAAGGTGCTATCTGACTTCTCTTCCTGCGCCCTGCGTGGCTTTATATGACTTACTGGAAGGGCTAATTGGCTTCTTCTCAATGGGCTCCTCCCAGCCCTGACATGGTTTCTGCTGATTCATGGGAGGCACTGTCTCCCCTAAATAGTTTCCATACTTCTTTATTCTCTCAGTCATGTATGCATGTGTGTTTGTTTTTTGAGACAAAGTCTTGCTATCTAGTTCAGGCTGGCCTTGAACTCACTGCATAGCCCAGGCTAGCACTGAACTCACAGCAGTCCTCCTGCTTCAATCTCCCAAACGCTGGGAGATTATAGACATGTGCTATGACATCCAGCTCTTTGTTGTATTTAAACTTAAATACTATCCGATGAAATGAATTTCTTACAAAGTTTTGTTTTTGTTTACTGTTGGTTGAGATTCATCCACATTGACCCCTGAGTTTGTGTGCATTTTATCAGTAGTTGAATTCCATAACCTGACTATGTATTTTCCAATTGATGTGTATACTCTATATATTCAGAAATTTCTCTCTATATATATCTAGAAGTGGAGCTGCTAATTTTTAAGGTATAAATATTGAATTTAATAAGCTAATGGAAATCTTCCTCAAAATAATCTATCCATTTGCATTTGTTTTTTTATTTTATTTTTTTTGTAGCAGGGCTTGAACTCACGGCCTTGTGCTTGCCAGGCAGGCACTTAAGCCACTGAGCTAAAGCCCCAGCCCCATTTGCATTTTTATCAGCAATGTGTAAGTGGTTATTGTTGATTGTTCCCTAATCTCCTGGTGTGTGTAGAGTTTTAACAGTTTGGCAGTTTGGAGAATTTTAAATGCTTTATCAGAGTCTCAATCTGTATTTTGTTTTTGTTTTATTACTGATTTTGCTTCTTTGCTGGATAGGATATAGTGTTTATGAACATTTTCTGCTAATTTACAGCTTTTATTTATTTTTGGAATTTAGTATTTGTATCTTCTAAGGAAATTTTATATTTCAGATAATTAATGTAATCCATTAGTTTCATTTATGGTGTAGACTATTTGTATCTTGCTCTTAAGCACTTTTTTTCCCCTTTACTCAGGGTGTAAAGTATATAGCTGCTTATATAAATATAAATTGGTGTGAATAAAGAAAAAGTGATAAGTTTTGGCTTAGGTTAGAATGGTTTTTGACTTTTAAAAGTTTTTACTCTGGAATATCTGGTTTTTCTCTAAGAATGTATTGCCATTTCATAATTGTAGGTTTTAGGTCTTTGGGTAATCTTCAGCTTTTTTGAAAGTACCTACAAATTATTCATTCTGCCCTTTCTTTCTTCAGTGAGAAGACAGTGTGCTACTGTCATATAAGGGTTTACAGAGATAGCTTAGGTTGGAAGAACTACCGTCCAAATTTATAATTTGAGTTTTTTTTTTTTTTTTTTTTTGAGAGTAGAATGTATTTATTGAGAGAAAGCTTCTGTCTGGAGAGAGACAGAAGGGGGTCCCGAGCGGATTGCCCTATAATTTGAGTTTGAGTAAAATCTAATGCCTAGTAAGAAAAATACCCGATTTTATAAAGTCGCTTTTTCAGTCACTACATTTTTGAGGCTGGTCCATTATTGGTCCAAAGCAGAGCTCAGGTAACAGTTACCTAAGGACCAAATCCAGCATGCCCTGTTTCTATAAATAAAATTCTATTAGAACATAGCCACTCCCATTCATTTATGTATTTTATATGGCTATTTTAGTACCAGAAAAATAAAGTTGAAAATTTGATACTGAAGCTACATAGCTCTCAAAGTGTAAAATATTTAGGATTTTGCCATTGTGTAGCTTTTTTTTTAACCATCCCTTTCGTGATAGTTTGTGCTGATAGTGAGCTGCTCTGCTGTCTGTTGTGGTGCATGCTACAATCAGGACTGATTTTTCTTTCATTACTCTTTTGCCCTTTACAAAGGGATTATGAGAAAAATGGGGTTGAATTTGGGCCTTGCATACATTTAGATTAGCTTTCATTTATCTGCGGACATTCTAGGGTAAGGAAGTACCAAGTAAAAAGTAGACTGCTCATATTTTCTGAAGTGTGTGTATGTCAGTTCACTTTAGTTTCTTCAAGTCTGTAGGAAGGTTGGTTAAAAATGTAGTTACAGTAGAACTAGAAGACCTTGGGCATGACATTTTCAGAGAACTTGTGACATCTCTTGCTAGTTAAATAGCTTTATGAGGTTGGATTTTCTTTATAGACTTCATTGAAAACAGTATAATGAATATAAAAGATGCAGCTACTCTCTCTGAAGTCAGGCTTCCATTTAAAGATATTTGTAAAACTATGACTTAATAGCATCTTTCTCATTACTAGTTTTTGAAAAGTGTTTTCTATTAATGATATTTTGAAATGTAGTGTTTTTATATTTATAAACATAGGTTTATTATTTTAAAAAGAATTTTCTTCTCTTTTTTACAGTAGGAATTATGCATTTTGGATTTTATTACTCCTACAGTTCTTTTTAATTTTTACACTAGAGACACAATGTGATATTTATAAATATGATTCTTATTTATTTCACTAATGAGGATAGTCTCAAATTGTCTCCATTTCCCTATGAAGGCCTCAAGATCATCCTTTTTTATAGCTGAGTAATATTCCATTGTGTAAAAATACCGCATCTTTTTCATCCACTCTGCAGTTGATGGGCATCTTGGTTGTTTCCGAGATTTAGCTATTACAAATTGTGCTGCTATAAATATGGGTGTACATATGTCACTGTGATATGAACTTCTCAGTTTTTCTGGGAAAATACCCAGGAGGGGGGAATAGCTGGGTTGAATGGAGCTTCCACTCCTAGTCTTCTGAGAATTCTCCATATTGATTTCCATAGTGGTTGCACCAGTCTGCACTCCCACCAACAGTGGAGCAGTGTTCCTTTTTCCCCACAGCCTCACCAACATTTGTTGTCAGTTGATTTCTTGATGGCAGCTATTCTTTCCGGTGTGAGATGCTATCTCATCACTTCACATTTTTATTTTAACTTTTAAAGTGAAGATTTAATCATACCCAAAATAATTTGTGTAGCATATATACTGTGAAATACTATGAAAGCAGAGATTAAAGTTTGCTAAATTAGGAATATGCTGAGTGTTCCTCCCAGTCTAGCCCTACCCCTCCTCATGCAGAAACACTCACTCTTGAATTTTAGTTTATAGTTACTTTGTTTTTAAAAAAAGTGTGTGTGTGTGTGTGTACATATACATATATATATATATATGTATACGTACACACACACATATACTTATATATATAAATGTTTTTTTTGGGGGGGTTATCTGTGATTGAACTCACAAGCTTGCGCCTGCCAGGCAGATACTTAAGCCACTGAGCTAAATTCCTGGCCTAAAAAAAGTATATTCTTAAACAGTGTCTAATTTTGCCTTTTAAAATTGTTATAAGATGATATTAACTTGTATGGTTCTCTGTTATTTTTTTCCCCATCATACTTTTTGCTTCTAAAATTTTCATTGTTGCCTGTAGCTTTAGTTTGTTTGTTTTCACACTTGTGAATAACTTAGGTGCTCAAAGGCAAAGGATTCAATGGCGCTGTGATTTTCCAACTTCTTACAGTGGTGACTTGTGTACTCTGTGCACACATGGGCACACACACGTGTGCACGGGTACGTGTACCTGATGCAGTGGTTTGTGTGATAATATTTACCATTTAAACTTTAGTAGTATATGGTGAGCCATTTTGATGTTCTCAATTTTCATTTGAGAAATGAGGATAATGACTCCAATAATGATTGAAAGTACACTGCTGTAGCAAATGTAGCATGGAATGGAATGACAAAGTCTTAAGTAATGTTTTTACCTTTGTTTCCTGATACTGTTAGCTTCTTTATTTTGTGTATGGTTTTATCTTCTACCTGATTTTCTATTAAATTTTTCTTACGAGTTTTAATTCTTTATATACACTCAGATTACTTCCAGGCTTGATATTTCTAATAATCTCTAACCTTAAGTATTATTTTAGGGGCTGGGGATTTAGCTCAGTGGCATAAGCGCCTGCCTGGCAAGCACAAGGTCGTGAGTTTGATCCCCAGTACCAAAGGGAAAAAGAAAAGAAAAGAAATATCTGTATAGTAGATTCTTATAAATTTATGAAGCTAAAAAGTGTCATATGATATTGCTTCCTGCCACAAGCACATTGTTCATACAAAGGGAAATTTTTGCAAAATTATTTTCTATTTACTCTATTCACTGTTCCATTGAAAGAAGTACCTTTCACTACATTTGACAAGAATCTTTCTACTGTGTGATTCTAGTCCTTTCCCATTATGTCACGCTCTGATAAATCTTCGGCTCTATGTGTTTCTTTGCCTTTTTACCCAAACCCTTTACCCAATCCTTTGTACTTTATCCTGTATGACTTTAAATGACACTTTTTTCTTACTTCCTGGCCATGTCAGTCTGTGTGGTTTTTCTCTTAGTCTCTCTTAGGTCGGTTTCTCCCTCTCTTCTGTTCTTTCCTTCCTCCCCGTATAGTCGCAGTTATCAGTCACTGTCCCCCTGCTTGGCACCCTGGCCAGTGTGGACTCAGGATGCTGGTGTTGTCTCTCCTCCTGTCACTGCACAATTACCTCCCTCCCTCCTCTTTTGTTCTGTTTTCCTTTCTTAGCCACTCTCTGCTTTCTCGGTCTTTCTCTGTCCCTCTCTCCAGCCTGTGTTCCTCCCTTTGTCTTTGCATGTTGCCTGTCGCCTCTTGCCCACTGCTGTCAGCTGGATGTGTACTTCGCAGCCTCTCCCCACCATTCTTGTTCATTCTGTGTCTGTTTCTCACTCCTGTTACCCAATTCTTTTCTTCCTCTCTTCATCTTTATCTTTCCTTTCTTCCATTCCTTACTACCCTTCTTTTTGTTCTTCCTGTCCTTTATTTGAGTACTTTCTTGTAACTGAAAGATGAATCCAGAACGGACTTTATCCTGAAAGGAAAATTTTCCTGATATGGGAGAGAGATAATAAGCTAAAATACGTGGTCAGAGGGCTGTCAGTAGCCCAGAAGAGATGCGTGTGGTGAAAGGGGAGGCAGCATCTAGCTGAGAGTATGTGAGAAGTTCATAGAGCAGAGATCATTGACCAAAACCTTGTGGGGCAAAGCAGATTCTAGCGTGTGAATGTGGGGATGATGGGAATCACCCACGGGGAATTAGCTGAAGCAGAGACACAGAGATGGCAGCACAGAGGGAGAACACGACAAGGTTGCTTTGCATGGAAGCATGTGGCCTGTGTGAAGAACAGGAGTATGTAATGTAGCCATGAGGACTGGGATAGAATCATAGACGATCATGTAATATCTCCCATGTTCTGTTGTTAGTGAAAAGCAAGTTCTCTCATAGCTTATCTTGGCAGCAGTTGTGAACTCTCATCTGTGGGGATGAAGGGTTTTTTTCCATGTCTTCCATTGACCTGTGCATAGTAGCTGCATGTTAAGTGCTTATTGTGGGAAAGAGAAGGAAAGACCCACACCATTGTGTGGAGCTGTTTGGGTCACTGTGGGAGCCTTGGACTGGCCGCCACAGCTATCCAGTAAGGCGCCTGTGCCTCAGTTGTTCGGTGGCAATCCGCAAGTGCTTTCTCCAGAGTAGTTTGGAATGTATGTTTTATTACAGGTTTCTGGATTCACTCAGAATCTTGATGGTGTTCCTAGAAAAACTTAATTTTATACTAGGATGTTTTCATATCAGGGGGTCCGAGGGGATTGAACTTGGGACCTTTGCTCTGAGGCATGACCCTGGCCTTTTCTATTTTTTAATTTTGAGAGGATCGGCCTTAGTTGCCCAGGCTGGGGTTGAGCTAAGCCATTCTTTTTCCTCAGTTTCCCGGAATGCACTCCCGTGCTGCATCGTATGTCCGTGCCCTGCTGTAAGCTCATTGGTAGGTGCAGGGGTGTGTACCTGCAGTCCCTGCTGCCTGGGTGCCCAGACAGGAGGCTCTTGTTCTCAGCCTGTGAAATACATTAAGACTCCATCTCAAAAAAAAAATTCCATAGAAGTAAATTCTTCTTTACTTTAAAGTACTCCTCTCAGTGTACAGGAAATTATTTTTGCTAACTTGCATAAAACTCTTCCCATGCTGAATGTGATGTTGCAGTTCTGTAGTCTCAGCTGCTTGAGAGGCTGAGACAGGAAGATTGCTTGAATTTGACAAGTTCGAGAATAGCCTGGGGAACATAGAATTCAGCTCAAATAAAACAAAATAAAAAATTCTCCTCTCCCCACCTGTATGCAAATCTGATAATATATTGTACTCTTTAGAAAGCATCGTGGAGATGAGTGGATTATTTAACTTGACTATGGACCCCAATTTATGACACCTTAATCCTTAATAAGTTCTTTTTTTATTACAAAGGGAAATCTTATTGTCTTCCTGAGAGGATACATTTGGTATAGACAGTGTTAAAGTAATATATGCTATTCTGTTGTAGTATCTGAAATTGCTTGGTTTTTAGACTCAGTATATACAGAACTTTTAAGTTGTACCTGTGTTTATATAGTTTTGGTTAGTTCATATTTTTCTTTATTCCAATGACTTGTGGTTTTAAACATATCTTAAAAGGAAACTAGTTGCAAAGAAAGTGGTTGCTTTACAGGAGAATCCTCTTTTACTTTTGGGCAGGTACCAGCCTTTAACTTAGTCTACAATTACATGTGCAAAATGATGTAAATGCTAACTTATTTGCAGTGTTTTTCTCAGAGTAAAACTAGATGTGTCACTTTTTGCTGTGAAAGTATATTTTGAAACATAAATGCTAAAGCATTACTTTGAGAAGTTAAGTTTTTGAAGTTTTCACTTTTAATTTTATCTAAGTTTTTTTTTAGCTTTATTTCTTTTTCTGCATTTTCTTCATTGATTAAAAGGGTTTTCAGGTAAGGCTTTTTACAAAGTAATTTATTTGAATGTTGCTGTATTCTTCTTTTAAAATTTTAAAACTTGACATCTGGTTTTAAAATAAAATGAACAAATTATGCAGTAAGGTTCTTCACATCAGTACTTAGTAAGGTTTAGGGTAGGGTTGAAGTAAAAAGACAAGCAAAATTTTTCCTCTAAAAATCTATTTCAGAGGGTTTTATTTATTTATTTTTTTCAGAGGGTTTTAAGTAAGTTGTTGCATACACTATTGAACTGATGCTTATTGTTATTTTTTGCAGTCATTTTGCATCTCAGTAGCACATTTACACCATGGTTCTTGATAAAGAACTGATGGGTAAAGAACTCACGTTGCAGAATTGGATAGCTTAGCTTGTGCACAGTTACATCAGGATATATGCAGCTGCTATAAAAAGCCAGAGAAACTCAATTGCAATTTTATTGTCCAGTTTGATAGATTTCCTGCCACCTTTGTAGCAGAGAAGCTGTTTGTCACTGTGTGCTGCTCCTCCAACCACTGCACTAGGTTTATCAGCTCTAATAGGCTCTTGTATGTAAGTGTACTGTGTTGGTGACTTTGGTCTTAGTGTTTTGAATGTGTACCCAGTAACCTGTGTAATTTTGTTGTCTTGCTTGTTGTCGAGGCCTTTTTTTTAAAGCTTCCTTCCTTCTCTCTTTCAAGTATTCAAAGTGACACCATAATACTGTTTTCACTTGGTACACCCAAATACTTTGCTACTCTTTGATTAAAATTTTTCATTGAAACTTTCAAATTATGAGAATTATCTTAAAACATTTGTTTTATAGACATGTGAAATTAAAATTGTTTTATCTAGACTCATATTGTAAAAGGGTAGATTGGGTGTATAATTAATGAACAAGTACCAATCACACTTGAATTGAAAATGTGATATAAGAAATGTGATATAAGTTAGGTTTTCCTTCAATGATGAATTTAGATAAAATATTTAAATGTTTTGCTTGAAATATCTGAAGATTTTACATATCGTTAACAAACTGATAAAATTGCTTAAATATCAATTTCTGTTGCTTCATTGAAAATGAAAGTATCAATAAGTCCGAATGAAAGCACTCTGGGAGGCTGTGGCAGCAGATAGCAAGTTCGAGCTTAGTCTAGGCAACTCAGTGACTTAATGAGACACTGTCTCAAAAAGGATTTTTTGAGTGGTGTGTTTTAGGCAGGATTTTGCCATGCAGTTCAGCCTGGCCTTGAACTCACTTTGTACCTCAGGCATTGGACTGTCAGAGATCCTTCTGCCTCAGTCTCCTGAGAGCTGGGTTTACCAGTATGTGCCACCATGCTTCGACCTCAAAAATAAAAAAAAAGAATAAAAAAAGACTGGAGATGTAGCTCATTGGAAAGGACCTGGATTGAGTCCCCAGGTGCTGCAAAAGATTGAGTAAAAGCATATAGAATTAAGTTTTAAAAAATTCTTTTAAGTGGTTTATTGAAAGTATTTTTAAGGATCATAACATATAAAATGTATATATGTGTGTGTTTATGGCAGCTCTCAAGATAAGATTAAAAGTCAGCTATTTTAAGAAATTTCAGAAATCATAGGATTTCCATATTTCATAGATTTTTAGTATTCTACATTTAAATATATGTATACATATACACATAGATGCAAAATGCCTAATCACTCATTCTTCAGACACCAAGGTATATCTTATGTTAACATTTTGGGGTAAATTCTTATAGTCTTCTTTTCTGGTTATAGATATACACGTGTATACAATTACTTTCTTGATTGTGTTCACACTGTTTTACAATCTTATGTCATTTAGTGGTATTTCTTATATGAATTGTAATTGCTGCACATTACTTGGCACATGTAAGTTATATTATGGAAAAGTAAAGTTATAAGGGAAAGCTTTGACTTTACTGTAACATCTGATGTACTACGTGTGTGTTGCACTTTAACTCTGCCTTATTGTTGTGCACTGTACACCCTTTTTCTGTGTGCATACCTCTTTTGTGGGGTAAATGTCTCTAAGGTGTAATTTCTATAAAAGGTTTGTATATTTTTAAAAGTGTTAGTAACATTGCCAAAGTGCTTCCTCAAATTCTTTGTTAGTTTTGTGTTCTAGATTTACATGAGAGCATCTATTTAGAATATTCTTAAAACTGATCACTATGCCTTTCAGAAAGCTCAGCGGCACAAGTGCCTGCTTGGCAAGTGCGAGGTCGTGAGTTGGAGCCCCAGTCCCAAACAAACAAAAAAAGTATATAGAAAATATTAGCAAGTTATTTACAATATTATTTTACACATCATTCTTCTTAGCTTTGTCTGTATATTATGGGGATAATATTACTAATCTTTTGGAGTTGCTCTTAGTAATATGAGATGCTTAAATCAGCATACATGAAGCATTCAGTGTATCTCAACTTTTGCTTAACTTTCCTATTTAAGGGAAGATAGATCCTGAATAGCCTATGAAAATGAGTTCAGTGTAAGATATTTTAAAATATATTGTTTAACAATTGACCACATAGAAATTCTGTAGCTTTAAGGAAATTTGAGTACAAAGTTACTTTTTTCTTTCAGATAAATTCTAAACTATTTACATGTGCTAGTATGATATTTATAGAGATTAAGCGAACACTGAAGTGGTAGAAACACTTCTTTTACATAGTTCTTATTCATTAGAGGAAGTGTTGCATATAAAGCATTTTATGAAAGAGCAAAGTATATTTGTACGTTTACTGTTAGTGTTTACTAGAAAAGATGAACTTCTGAGTGAAACTGTTCACTTGATGTTACAGGGAAGGGTAAAACCTGTTTTCCTCCTGTGTTTTAGGTCTAATGCCTGGGCTGCTGGACATTAGACTGATAAGGGTAGAGTAACAAGCAAGCCCAACTCAATTTACTTAATATAAGTTCTCACTTTTAATAAGAAAATGAATGAGACCCAAACATCATTAAAAGTGCTCTTTTTATCTTAGGTTAGAATGGAAGGGAAGGTCATGGAAAAATGTGATCGTATGAGCTAAGATTAGGAAACTAGGGGAGGTAGCAAGATCTATTTATTCAGATTCTTCTGGATGTCCTGTTTGCATAAATAGTCTTTTCTTTTCTTCTGGTAAAGGTAAGGCACCTCTCATAGGAGTGTCTTAGGACTTAAAAGAACGAAAGTTGGAAAAGTTTGGAGGGTTCTTCTGCACCTGCAAGTTCTCCAGTTACTCAGTTTAAAATATTTAGTATGTTAAGGTGCTGCATTTTAGAGTTGTATAGTCCGGAGTTTGTCAACTCATACGAATATGTTTGTTGTCAAAAAACAAACACCTTTTTTCCAGGTTTGGTGGGCATGCAGACAGTCCACGCCTCTCTGGAGGCTAAGGGCTACAAGCTCCAGCCAGGCTGAGTAATTTAGGAAGATCTTATGTCAGAGGGAAATGACTGGGGTAGGGATGTAACTCAATAGGAGAGCGCTTGCCTAAAATTTGCAGGGGGCCTTGGGTTCAGTGTTTAGTATACTTAAAAACAAACAAACCAACAAACAAACCCAGAAAACCAAAAAACCTAAGCGCCTCCAGAACCCATACAATTCCACAAACGGTTTCCAGTACTACAGAAACAAAAACAAAGATCGTATAATTTCATAATCAAAGTCAAAAGGCAAATTGTTACTTTAGAACCAAAGAAAAGCTGATATTCCTAATTAGAATCTTATAGGAAAAGACAGTACAATAGAAAAACACACAAAACACATGATCCAACATCCTATAAAAAATAAGTGACAAGGATCTATAAAAAAACCTCTGTACCTAATCATTGTAAGGAGATTGCATATTAAAACTATCTTCAATAGTGCAATAAAAATTAAGAGAAAGAAAATGAGAAACAGAGTATATATGAAAAGTAAGTAGGAAAATAAGAATTTAAATTTTGTATATGTGCAAAAAGTACCTGGGAAGGATACACAACAGTTTAATTGCTTTTTAATTGTCTCCCATACAAACATCATACTATATTTTTCCTGAAGTATGCATACATTTTTTGAATTTGAGTGTGTATACATACATGTTTTTATGTTTATCACATAAATGAATGTATAGTGCTCATTGTATCATTTGATTTTCTTGTGGAATTGTTTTTCTTTTCTATTGAACTTATAATGTTCATAATTCTCTATGGTATTCTTGGGATTCCTTATGTCTTATACACGCACACACACACACACACACACACACGCCTTAAGGCAGAATTTAACTTTGAATCTAGTCTCTAGATAACTAACCTTTATGCTTTATTATAAAATAAATAGCAAGTATTTATAATTTGGTTTGCTGTTGTATCCATTGCCTTAATCCATTGTTGCTGCAAGCTGTTGCATTTGAGTCTTTTATAAAAGGTCTCTTGTGTGGTGGTGATCACTTTGACCTGTATGCTTTGATACCTCATATGGAAAGAGTCAGCTGCTTTTAAAGATTACTTATTTCTCAGCTGTGGAAAAGACTGGTAACTTAAGAATTAGAAGGTAAAATGTCATAGCAGATGTTTTTATACAGAGACAGTGTAGTGAAAAAGATGCATTTGCTTAAAAAGAGTATCAGCTACTAAATGTTGTCTACCACTTAAAAATATACATTTTATAGGTTAAATATCTGTAATACATGCATTAAAGAGATACAATTAATTTCATATGTACCAAATTCATCTTTTATCTCATAGTTAATAATAAATTTGAATGCCAGTTAAATAAAAAGTAATAGCAAAATAAATGTGGTTACTAGCTTAGAGATATCTTTAACTAGTGGTTGATAGAGGTGCTTTCCAAACATTACAAACAGCTATAGATTAACTTTCAAATGTTTGTGAAGATTAATGACCAATCTTTTAGCTGGGTAATTTAGAACAATATCTGGCAATTAATTGAGAATTAACAGTTATAAAGTCACAAATACCTTAAGGAAAACAGTGTAAAAAAGATAACAGTGATAATTGTTTAATTACCATTACTCCTCTCCTCATTCAAATTAAGCTATATCCCTAGACCTTCTTAAGTTTTAATTTTGAGATAGTGTCTTGCCAAATTAGACAGAGTCCTGCCTTGGGTTCTGGGATGACAAGTGTGTGCTGCTGTCCCTAGATTTGCCAGTTGGTTTTTAGGCTCTTGGAGTAAATTGAAGGGAAATTTAAAAACTAACCATTTTTAGAATTTTAAAAGCTTTTCAAATTCTAAATCTAAATTCTCTCCAACCTATAATTTTATACTCAGTCTTACTATTAATCATCTGTGAAGGTAGCAGAAATACATTTTCAGATACTTGGGGGTCTCAAAAGCCTTAGTTCATGTGCACTTTTTCAAGAAGGCACTGGAAGATCTGTCTCACAGAAAGAATAAAATGTAGAGAAAGGGACAGACACAGGAAACAGGAGAGGTGTGTAGGAGCCCCAGGAAGGTCCCAGAGCTCTGTTGAGGGGCACTGTGGGCTGCAGCAGGGTAGCAGAGCCTGATGAGCCCATTCAGGTTGGAGGAGTTTGATATGGCTATGGGGCTGTTTGCATTGAAATGCCAACAACATGACAGCTTTTCCTTTTTAAATCTGAGGATAAATTTACCCATGTGAGGTGAGCCAATATTTTTTATGGGTACTTGGCCTGTCTCTCTTCTAGTCCTATTGCTGGAATCACCACACATCTTACTTCACCTCAGGAACATACTCTGCTTTGACCTATTTCTCTGAGTAGAGTTTGACTTCGCTAATCTTAGAATTGGAAACTGTAGTCTTATTTCCTGGCTTTTGTTCATGGAAATGCTTGTTGCTTGGCTTATACTATCCATATGGGTGCTGCAGCTCTCCTTGCTTCTTCAATTCAGTATTTCCTGTTGGTTTTGCCTACACATTGCCCAGAAGGAGCCACCACATGCCCTAGGTTCTCCCTCCCACCTCCCTCCTTTATTCCATCCCCCTCCTGCCTCCCTCCTCCGCTACCCCACTTCCCTGCCCCCCTCCTTCCTTTTCTCCCTTTTCCCTTGCCCCCTCCCTTCTATATTCCCTCCCTGCCTCTGTCCTTCCTTCCTTCTCTACCAGCTTTCCTGGCCCCCCTGTCCCCAAGTCTGCTTTCCCTTTTGTTCTTGTGCATTTCAAATTCACTGAGAGGCCTTTCCTAGTCACCCAGTGAAGTACACTCTCATCAAGACTGCTGTTTGCAGTTATTCTCCATGGGCCTTTTTCTTTCAAAGGTGTTATTGTCACTTGACATTTTCTTCCTCATGCATCTTTATTTTCCTGTCTCCTCCATTAGAGTATAAGCTCAATGAAAGCAGGAATACTGTGTTGTCCATCAAATAGTGTGTGACATGCTATAGATGTTCATTAAATTTTTGTTGAATGAAGAGGAATTGATCCAGTAAAACAAAGAAGCCATTTCAAAGAATTGATCTATTAAAATGCAGAACCCATTTCTTCTGGAAGTGGCGGTACACAGTGGTGATCCCAGCACTCTGAGAAGCTGAGGGAGGAAGGTCATGAGTCCGAACCTAGGTTATACAATGTGGAGATTTAGGAAGCTCGGTCCTCAATACCACAAACAGAACAAAATAAACACAGTTGCAAATTAAAATATTGGTATGAGAGGAATTAATATTAATGTTACTGTGTCATTTTACTGTTCAATGTAGGTTATATATATGTTTGTTTTTCAGCTATTAAAAGTTCTGTAAGTATTTATAATTAGGAATTTCTTTACAGTTAGGAAAATATTTGCGAATATTACTAGAAAAAGGTGAGTTTCCTAAGTATGTTCATTTTTAGCTGTATCATATTATGGCCTGGATGTTCTGCATGTATCGTAAGTAAAGACTATCTAATAGCTATAAAAGGAAAGTTTTGCATTGTGCATTATTTATACTTTATATTTATAGAATTTATATTACTAGTTTAGTAAGAAAAAGGTTTTTGGAGAGCCGCTATATACTGAAGATAATTATTGAATTTTAGAAATCTTTCCTGAGGTGAACCGTGGGACATGGGTTTTCCTTGCATGCGAGGCAGTACATGGTCCAGGGCGCAGTCTTTTTGCAGTAGTACCATCTTCACCAAGTTACAGAGGTCCAGGGAAATAGTGAATTCTTTTCTCAAGCATCTTTAAGAATAGGTTAATTCTGTTCTTTTTGTGATCTCATGCCATGCTGCCTGTTATCATTAAAATGGTTTTACTAACATAAGAATATCACAGAAAAATTACACGTTTTAATATTTTATAAGTTATGTATTTAAAAAAAGAATGTATTGGAGTTTTGTGTTCTGAATGCTGTGCTCATTTTTTATTTGTATTTAACTGACTGTACATTTCTGTCTAGGTCACTTTTGAAATACACAAAGAAAACCTTGCCAATCTGGTTAGGGAACAGCAGGGGCGAGTTGGTGAAGAGATCAACCCCTGTTCAAGTCCAGTTCACGAAGTCACCGAAGTCTGCGGTGATGTGGATGTGTCAGTGGGTTCCCAGCAGTCAGACACAAAGGATTCCTGTGTCTCTCATCTCACTAGAAACAGTGATGACAACTCAAGTATTGAGAAGACAAGTTCAGTAGAGTCTACATCCAACACTGAGCTGCAAATGCATACTACAACTGATGAAAGGCAAACTGAGCAAGAAAATGAAGAGTCACTAGATGAAGCCACTTTGGAAGAAACACAGACAAGTGAAACAGAGAATGCAGGTGATTTAGAAGCATCTTCTGAGACAATGAAGCCTGTGACTGTTTGTTCTAATTCTTTTAAAACTGCCAACAAAGACACAATGACCATCAGTGAACCAACTGCTTCCGTAAGTTTACCTTCTGAAGAGGATGTTGCAGAGATGCCAGAATTACTAGAAAAGTCTGTAGTGGAGGACGGGGAAGAAGAGGATTATGTGGAATTGAAGATAGAAGGCAGTCCTACTGAGGTTGCCAGCCTGCCCCCAGAGCTCCAGAGTAATGATTTGTCTCCAGCTGCTTCTGAATCCAGGGAGATACCTGATGCGTTTAGTAGTAACTGCAAGTTAATATTTCAAGAGGAAGAACCTGTTAGGAAAAAGCAAATTGATACTGAAATTTCAGATTCTAAAGCTTCTGATTTCCTGACTGTGGCAGCATCAGAATCGTCAGCGGCTTCACCAGAAGTTGCCCTCTCCCAAACAACTGTGCTGCCAGACCATGGTCAGATGCTGGAGGATGAGAAGACAACAGCTGACCAGGCTGGAGAAACCAAATCAGTTCATGATTGTCGTGATGATGCCTCTGAGACCCCTGCTGCTTCTGAGCAAAAGATTGTCAAGTTGGATGTGTCCAGTGTTGCTACAGATACTGAGAAGCTGGAGTTAAAGGCCAGCACAAATATGGAGGCATCTCAGCCTCTTCGACCTGTGCCCGAGGTAATTATGCATGTGATCTTCTTGATGTGTATTTGCACTACATTAAATCAGTGCCTGTGTATATACTTAGGTTTTACTTTGAATTTGGTTCTTATCTTATTTGCAGTTCCATAAAGACAGTAACTGTAAAGATTATATGGCGGATTGTTGACAGTACCATATTTGGTATAACTATGAGTCTGTCTCTGTCTCTATCTGTGTTTCTTATTGCTGGGGAGTGAACCTAGGGCCTTACCACCTGCTAGGCAAGTGCTATACTACTGAGCTACACCCCTTTCCCCAGTATGAGTTTATTAAATGGCAGCTCTTACTATTATTTTCTTTTTGCATCACAGAAAGTGATCATTTTCTTTTTCTTTTTCTTTTTTTTTTTTTGGTACCGGGGATCAAACTCATGTCCTCACGCTTGCCAGGCAGGAGCTTAAGCCACTGAGCTAAATCTCCGGCCCCAAAGTCATCATTTTCAAGCTTCAGGGTTGGAATAATTTTAGTTTGTAAATCAAATAGTGGAAACACTTGCATTTCACTCTTTGATAGTGTAGTTATTGCGCATTAGTTTTCCAATAAACTCTAGGGCCGTGTACTTGGCCGAGTGTGCTGTTGGTCTCGGAGCTCCTGGTTAAACTTGTCTCCTGAGATTTGTAAGCAAGGAAGGTGTCTGTGTGTAGTCTGGGGACGCAACTTCTCCTCTGCCCACACTCAGAGTGATGCCTGAGACAATGGGAGAGTACATGATACCATTTTCTACTTCATCTGTTTGTATCTTCTCTCCCTCCTTCCATTTCTTCCCTGGCGAATTTGTTCATCATTATGTTGTTTTTAGTTTATTTTATATTCTTGCCAATTTATAATTCAGCCTGGATTATAAATTTGATTTTATGCTAAGATTCAAAACTGAGAACTGCTTGATTTCTTTATGACATGCTGTAATGTGATAATACTTAGCATGACTTCAAGTTACTTGTAATTCTATTTTGATAGTTCATCATTTTCAGCAAGTAATTCTTCAAATGTCTTAAAATATTAACGTTATTACTAATTGATAGTTTTTCTCTCTCTAGTTTGGTTCTTTAGTGCCTTAAATATTATGGAAATGCATAAAAACTGTTAAATTATTTGCTTTACTAGCATGTTTCTCTGAAGTTGAATTTATTTTTATTACTTTTAATATTTTCTATATTAGATGTCAAGACAGCAGGAGCAGGCTGGACAGGGAAGAGCCCCAGAAGCAGCTGACGGACAAAGGAGGGATTCCAGATCTACTATGTTTCGTATTCCAGAGTTCAAGTGGTCTCAAATGCATCAGCGTTTGCTCAATGATCTCTTGTTTTCCATTGAAACAGATATACAGATGTGGAGAAGGTTTGTTCGTGTGTTTATTATAGAAGATATGTATGCACCTTAGTCTTTGTAGTAAAAGAAACCTGTACATACATTTTCAATTAATTTCAGAGTTTATATTTGCATTTGATTGAAAAAATGGAATGTACTTTATTCTATAGAATGTTATAAATGAACTTCTACTCTCTGTTACAAGAATCCCTATCTGGATTACAAAAACACAAAAGTCAATTTTTTAAAATTGCTGAAGGTTTCTTGCAGCATATTTTACAATACGGAGTTTGCCAGAAATAGGTCTAGCAAGTGAGAATATTAGTGAAAGTACTAAAAGGTAGTTGAGATTTAACTATAACCTTGCCCATGTCTGTATACTTCAGATTATCTTATCTTCTGTTGTTTGATTTATAATTTTATAAGTGCCTAATCTGCTTATATATATGTGACTCTTACTCTGAACTGTTTTATGCTATCACTTAATAAAATGTTAATAGAAAATGCATTTTTAATGCACATGTAACACCTCAGTTATTGCCACATGACTTCTCCATGAAGGTAATTTCATCCAACTTTTAAAATCAAATGTGAGCAGTATTTAGTTTTAGCACTGCAGAAGGATGTGGTTATAACGTAGAATAGTCCACTTCTAAGGAAGTACACGTCCCAAATACTCACTACGTTATTATTCAAGCTGAATCAAAAGCACCTTCTTATCCTTTCTCCCTTCAAGTAGGCAAACTGTAATTTCCATTTCTTAGCTTTATCAGTAAACATCATTTATCTTTGGACAGCCATTCAACAAAGACAGTTATGGACTTCGTGAATAGCAATGATAATGTCATCTTTGTACACAACACGATTCACCTCATCTCTCAAGTGATGGACAATATGGTCATGGCATGTGGGGGGATACTGCCGTTACTCTCAGCTGCGACGTCGGCTACAGTAAGGACTTGAACAGTGTATATAATTGGTGGGGAAACATGAGTGTTATGCATCCTTTTTGATTAAAATCATGAATGTGGTGGCTACTCTGCATCATGGTGGCTACAAGTCAGAAGCAATAGAATCTTTTGCAGTTACTTGAAAGAATTTTAGAATCTGTTTTAGGAATGAAGACTAAAAAGAATGTTGATTCTTAGAGATGAGTCACCTAATGAAGAACATGATTAACAGTGTTTCACCTGAATGTTCCCATTGCCCTTCTTTTTTAAAAGATAAAATAAGTAAATCACTCTATTGTATTAGATATCTGAAAGCCCGACTTTTTATAATACTTAGAAATTTGAGGAATATATTTGGTAAAACTATATTTTTATCAGATTCCATATATAAACGTCAAACTTTATTCCTTGCAGCACGAGCTGGAGAACATTGAACCTACTCAAGGTCTTTCAGTAGACGCCTCCGTGACATTTCTGCAGAGATTAATTAGCCTTGTGGATGTGCTTATATTTGCAAGTTCTCTTGGCTTTACTGAAATTGAAGCTGAAAAAAATATGTCATCTGGAGGAATTTTGCGACAGTGTCTCCGACTGGGTGAGCTGTTAAGAATCATTAGTTCAGGAATATTAAGAATTTGACATCTTCACTGATCCATATATTAAGTTAAAAATGGTTTTTCTTCTTTTGGGAAAAGACTGTGTGCTGCCCAGGTTGTTGTATGTGTCCATATGATTAGTGCTGTATGCATAGTGGTAAGCAGGTTGGGGAACGAGGAAGGACATAATTTCAAAACTCTGCTAAGGTGATTCTGGCCGGCCTACATTTTCCTTCTTCCTCATCTCTTTTTGCTCTAAAGTAGTGCTTCTCAATTTTTGTGACTCTCTTGAGGGTCTCATTCAAATGTATACTGGATCATGTATGTCTTAGCTGAAACATAAACTTGCTTCTCAAGCCCGCCATAAGGCTGGTTCCTCTTGTCTGACACACATGAGTACCAAGGTTCGAAACTGCATTGTTCCAGTGCAGCCTTTACTCAAACAAGTTCAAGTAGTGTTTTAAAGTGATTAAAACCATATATTTCTGCTATCCTGGAAGCAGTTCTTGGGTAAAAGTAAATATATACAAAAAGACTTTTTAGTGTTAACTATACTTTCTTAGGTAAAAGAAAAATTTTTTTCTTTGCACAAGTTCTCCCTAGTTGTGCTATGGAGACTTTGGTAAGCGACCTATTATATGGAGAGTAGATGGTTGGAGAAGGGGGTCTAAGAAGTAGAAGCAAACACTTAGGAACCATGGCCTTGTGGAGACAGATTGGAAATAAGGCACTTGGGAAAATACAGCATCAGCAACCAGAAAAGCAGTTTTCAAAAAAATTTTAAATGAGATTTTTCCCCATTTTTAATATCTATTTCATAAACTAATAAACACTTTAGCTTTTTTTTAATAACATAAGTACGTTTTAAATAAGAACTTAGCCTTTTTTAAAATAAAAGTATTATTTTTACTCAACATGTCATTCAAAGTACTAGAGTAGGGTGCTCAAAAGTACTTGACAAAACACTGTATAGAAGTTATAAAATTTTATTTAAGAGATTCAGATGGGTGAACATGACAAAATAGAGGCTATCAGTGATTGTCATCTTTATTATTAATTTTCACATTGAGCTGGCAATCTGTGAGGAAGTTGGAGACTTGAGAAGTTAGGAAGCTCATTTAAAATTTGAAAGCGACAATTGACAAAGTTGGAATTCGCATATATTTTCATCTAAGTAGTGTTTCTCTTCTTTCTGTTGTAGTATGCTTTTTTTAAACTTTATATTAGTAATGTAATTAAAATACTTAACTTACTTTGTTACATACCTTTTAAAAAACTTCTCTATTTTCCTGAAAGTGTTTCTACAATTAAAATTACAGGATAAGATACTAACAAGGCTTCATTTTATTCAGTATTCATTAGATTTGGAATCTAAGGAAATACTCATCTTCATTATTATTATAGCTGTAGTAGAGAATTAAAAGATAATACAATCTACTCTAGCATCATCTCAGATCCTTAGGAATATAAATGAGACCCAGTGAGTGACTTGTCCAGGGTCGCTTGATTGCATAGAGTAGTCACGTAGGAAGCAGTCCAAGTGCCTTGATCCCTGGTCTTCTCATTCCTGTTTCCTGAGGTTGGGGATCAGAAGGTAGAATGGCAACAGTAAACAAACCTCACTACCAAGATTGGTGGACACTAGGAAGTCTGGTGTTTTTTTTTTTTTTTTTTTTTTTTTGAGACAGGTTTTCGCTATGTAGTTTAGGCTGGCCTTGAGCTCACTGTGTAGACCAGACTGGTCTCCAACTCTCAGTGATCCTCTTGACTTAGCCTCCTGAGTGCTAGGATTACAGGCATGCACCACCACAACTACCTGGTGTTTTTATTTATTTATTCTTTTAAATGCAGAACCAAATTTGATTTTGTGCATTTTATGACAAAATTAGTACAAAAACTATTTCCCAAATAATTGATACCAAATTTGAGAAAATTCTATTCCATATTCTGTTTCTCTGTGTCCCTTTCTTCCATTTTTCCAACTATTGCTGCTCTCTTTTGATACCTTTACTTTTGCTTCTGAAGTCTTATGTCTGCTAATTATATGGTGCGCTGGTGATACTGAACCTTCCTTCCCCACTCAAGTTTTCACCCTTCATCATTTCAGATACCTGGCACTCTACAGATTTGGTTGGGAACTGAGATGGTTATATAGTATCATGCAATTCATAATCAAGTGTGCATGGCCTCATTTGATATTTAGAATTCACAACTAACTTCTAAATAACCTAAGGAACTGCTTGTTTGGTGAAGGCTTTAGAGAGGAAATTTTGGAGTGTGTATCAGTCAGATTTTCTTTTCTGTTTCCCATCTTCTAAGCAATTTTAATGAAAGCCAGTAAATGCTAGGCCCTAGAAAGCTTCCTGTAAATGCTGTATGCCCTCAGTCAGTTTCTGTTACTGTCATACTGTAATGATGCAAAGTAAGAGAAACAGGCAAGTTTTTAACTCTTTTCCTTTAATGAACGTAATGGACTATTTTTATCTTAGACTATTTCATAGCATTGTCATTTGCTCCCTATTTTCCTCCACTGTTCTTTAAATTTTTTCCCCTCATTATCTTTTTCTTAATAAAAGATTGATGCAGCCAGCCTGGGTAAGCTCTAGGAAACAGTTAAGATTCCTGAACTGAGCTGGGATGTAGCCTAGTTTGTGCAAAGCCTGGGTTCAATCCTTAGTACTAACCCCCACTGTTAAAAAAAAAATTCTAAACTCGTTTAACAGATCCTAAAAGTGTAGACCACTGGGCTATCCCATCTCATTAGCTCTTAACTGGGTGATATAAAGGGGACAGAACTGGATAGCAAACACGACGTGGTAGTTGAGGGCCATTTTTGGGGTTTGCTGCTGGGAACCTGTTTTAAACAAAATGGTCCATGAATTGTGTTGTGCAAGCGGTTTCTATCTGTTCTGAAATCTGAACTGTACCTTTTTTCCGCTCTCTCCCTTCATGTGCCGGGCAGTGTGTGCAGTGGCCGTGCGGAACTGCTTAGAGTGTCAGCAGCATTCACAGTTGCAGGCCCGGGGCGACGCGGCGAAGGGCCCGAGAGCAACCCGCAGCCTGTTGCCCAGGGGGACGTCCATGGCCAAGGTGGGCGCGCTGCATCGTCAGACTCCAGAACCCCGCTCAGATTTCACAATTAAGTTCTCAAATTAATTCGTTCATTTCAACATAAAGTTAAATAAATCTGACAGATACCCTAAAATAGTTATTTTAGTCTATGAACATAACATTTAAATGTTTGTGCTTAAATATACAGTAAAGATTTGCTTACACTTAATCTTGTCTGCTTTTCCAAATGTTTACTTTTCTTGTTTCTGTGATACCTTTTCCTTCATGTGTCAGTTTCTTCCCACAAAACTCCCTCCATGCTGATTGACTCCCCCACCTCCAAGAAGAAAAAAAGTCTGGAGCATGAATAGTGGACTGTTGTGTTTATTTTTCTAAAAATCTGTGATATATTTATGTGTTTATTTGTTCCATCTTAAATAGAGTCCCGTGGACATTGTGACTGGTGGTTTATCTCCAGTAAGAGACCTTGACAGGCTCTTGCAAGACATGGATATCAACCGGCTTAGGGCTGTTGTTTTCAGAGACATAGTAAGTTAAAATATTCCTTTTAAGTACTCTGTTAGCTGATACGTATTTCCTCCCAGGTCGGAAGCACTGAAAACAAAGGCTCTGTGCAATATGTAATAGTCCAGTGGAGATAAGAAGGCCTTTTGAAAATGATTTTAGACTCTTAGAATATTGGAGAGGATTATTTTATACAAATGAGTTAGCAATAATACTAAAGGAGAACAAACTATTATTATCTAGTAAGCACTGTTAGGGTTTTCCATATACTTGGTAAGTCCAACAAATTCTTGAGTTACGTGCCTTTGATGAATTAAAAATCTGTGACTCAGAGTGTGTGGGATACCTTGTTTAAGCTAACATTGCTAATGGGTGACAGCCAGTATTTAAACCCAGCAGGCTCACCTCCAGAATCTTTGTTCTAAATACAGTAAAATCACCAGTTTCTTACCATTGTATTATGTTATTGAATAATTAAATATTTTTCTCTTCACAACTATTTTAATATTACAAAAATTTACAGGGTGAAATGCTGTTTTCAGCGTGGTGTTTTCATGTTTAAAGATAAAAAATAGTTTTAATTTATATTGATATAGAATATAGCTGATTTTAATATGGAAAATTTAAAACTATATAGGAAGTATAAAGATGAAAATAAAAATTATGCCAGACATGGTCTGTGCACCTTAATCTCAGCACTTAGGAGGCTGAGGCAGAAGAATTTCTATGAGATTGAGGCTAGCCTGGGCTATGTAATGAATTCATGGCCACCCTGAACTACGTAGTAAGACCCCCACAGCCCCTAAAATCAAATCAAATCAAATCAAATCAAATCAAATCAAATCAAATCAAATCAAATTACAATCTTACTCATCAGCATTGGGAGTTATTATCGTTAGTGTTTATGGAACATTTACTAGTATTTAGTGATGAATACTGTACATATATTGCTTGTATATTTCCTATGTACTTTATAAACTCAAGTTTTCTTTTTTCTTTTTCTATTGTATTTTGGTCCTTTCCTGTGTTCTTGACTAGGTCTTTTATGCATGTATGGAATTTGAAGTGTAATTAGTGCTTAGTAGTTATAGAATAGTAGCTGGTCTTTATGCATCATCTCATTTATTTCTCATAATGATTCTGTGAGGAAGGCAGCAATAAGAGGTTTAATTTTGTTTTTAAGATCACACAATTTGTGAAAGGTAGAAACAAAGATGTAGGGAATTTGATGGAGTACATAAGGATTTAGTGAAGCATTTATAATTCATAACTGATTAAGATATAAAGACCAAGTAAATGACTTGCCTACATTTTTAATGGTGATATTATTAGCAGCAATTATAAAACATGACACAATTGTGCGGCAGAGAAATGCATTGATAGCTACAGAAAATGGATGGTTAATAAAGAGGAAAAGTAGACATTTACATTTTCAACTAAAACTAAGAAATTGTTACATATGATTCTACAAAATACCATAGATTTTGTCAGATTACAAATCTAAGAATTGCTTTGTTACATGTTAAGAGAGCCTGCTAGAACATCAGACCCTGGTATTTTTTCTTAAATCGATAGTACCTTAAACTTTTGATATTATTAGTTAACTACAAATAACTTTGAGTCTTACTTGTTTCATTGTTTTTCATCTGTTTTTCTGCCAGGTAACAAATTCAGAGGCTTGGTATGTTAGGCAAGTTCCCTACCATTAAGCTATAACCCCTAACTCTCTGTTTATGTATCATAAACACAGCTACTGCTTGAGTTGCCTTTAGTTTTCAGGAGTTGATGGACACATTTGAATGTTTCCATTTAAATTATTTAAACGCAAGCCCATTTTGAAAGTTATCAGAACAGTGCTGTGTGCAGCATTCCCTTGAACATGGGGATTGGACGAGATAGGGTCAGTGGTTCCCAGTGGGTGATGTGGGGAGCAGAGTGGAGCCCGGCCTCTCCTTGTCAGTGCCCTCTTCCTTGTCAGACTGTGATTTCAGTTCTGTATATGAACAGTAACTGTACTACATAAAATACTCTTAAGAATTCCTTTGGCATCCTCTTCTATATCTGATAGTCTCACTTTGTTCTCCTAGATATTTGTTTTTTAGCACAACTGTAAATGCAGTGTTTTATATATTTTAATTTTCACAATTAGAAATAAAAATAAACAGTTATCCTCATCATCATTGTAAATTATGTGATGGCACATTGCTTCAGAGTGAGTTAGTTATTACTTTTTTTAATGTAATTCAAGCTGGCCTTGTAGTCGCTATGTAGCCCAGGCTGGCCTTGAACTCACAGAGATCCTCCTGCCTCAGCCTCTTGAGTGCTGGGATTACAGATGTGCACCACCATGCATGGCTGAGTTCCTTAACTTTTAAATATGAACCAGGTTTTCTTTCTTTGTGTTTTGCAAATAATAAAACCCCTAACTGAAAGGCATATTTTCCCCCAAGAGTTTGTCTAATCTTTGCTCAGGTGAATTTGCAAATACATTTATTAATTTATTATATAGGTAAAATGTATTTTGTGTGTGTGGAAAGAGATTTATGAACATATTTTATGTTTAAAATATGAAGTAAAGCTAAAACATTGTGTGAGTCTCTATCCTGTTGCTGGGGCAGAATACCTAATACCCATTCTATCAGTTACTTAGTTTGTATTCTTTTATTCAGGACTTGCTTAAAGGAGGAGAGGTGTATTTTGGTTCATGGTTCTAGTCCATGGCTGGCTGGGGCCAAGGCAAGAACTGGATGGGAGAGATGGGTAGTAGAGGAAAAGGTGCTCAGCTCCTGGCAGCCCTGCAACAGTCAGAGAGGGCAGGACTCTGGGCCAAGAAGGCGCCTTGGCAACTTGCACCCCTGGTGATGCCTCCCGCAACAGCAGGTCACTCCCACCCCATGAGCTTCCCACAGCCACGCTTCCGAACACCTGAGCCTTTGTGGGGGGGCGTTTGCATCTAAACCCTAACATTGTCTTTTCTTAGTGACAAAAACAACCACTTTTATTTCTTCACAGGAGGACAGCAAACAGGCACAATTCTTAGCCTTAGCTGTTGTATACTTTATCTCTGTTCTTATGGTCTCCAAGTATAGAGACATTTTGGAACCCCAAAATGAGAGGTGTGGCCATTCCTTGAAAGAAACTGGTAGTGAAAATGGGAATGTCTCACTCCCTGGTAAGTGTCCATATTTTATCCCCTGGTACCCAAAGTTCATGTAAAACTTCACCCAGTTCATACATTGATTCTGAAATTTAAATTCTTTTATGTATAAAGTGAAAGCCCATATTTTTAATAACAGCTTATATTATAGTTTAAGTATCATCTAATTGCAATTGTGAGATAATTTTTATTCTTTAAATGAGCATCTATTAAAAGGTAAGCAAATACTATCATTTATACAGTTAATATTTTTATTCAGCATTTGCTGTGAAGAATAACCCATATTCAAAGAAATGACTAACATGACAGACTTGTTAACTAATCATAGTAATATTTGAAATTTTAAAAGTAGAAGTGTAGTTAGGTAATTAGCTATTGTAGTCATAGAGTTAGCTGCCACCCAAAGGAGGCATTTTATTTACACAATATATATTCACTCATGAATAGCTATGTTCTTGAGTGTGTTCATGAAAAAAATCGCTGTCCTCATGGAGCTTATATTCTAATGGAAGGAAAGAAAAAAGTATATGAAATGAATTGTATAATATTTCAGAAAGTTGTAAAAATGTTGAGAAAAGAAAAAAATGAATAGGGCAGAAATGATCAGGAATGAGTGGTAGAGATGGAATGTAGTTTTTTTTTTTTTTCTAAAGGAAATGAGGAATCTTGGAGAATTTTGGTGCAGGAGTTACAACTGGCTTGTGTTTGTTTATTGAATGGTTCTGGAGATTGAACCCAGGGATTTTTCCTTTGAGCTGCGTCCCTAGCTATTTATTTTTTATTTTGAGATGGGGCTTCAGTAAGTTGCTAAGTGCCCAGACTGGGTTTTAACTTGTGATGTTCTTGCTTCAGCTCCCAGGGTTCTGGGATGTGCTACCATGCAGGACTCTTGCTTCATTTATTTTTTGTTTGTTTGTTTTTCTTTCTAAAGACAAGATCTTGCTGTGCAATCCAGGGTGGCCTTGAATTTGTGGTGATTCTCTGCTTTAGTCTCCTGAGTGGAGAGATTACAGACATGCACTACCATGCCCAGTTTTGTGATTTGTGTTTTTAAAAGTAATTCCTTGGATTCTGTGTTGAGAACATGCCTTGGAGGGCAAGAAAAATCATTGTTTCGGTTACAGATTGTTGTGTAGCACATTACCTTGAAGCTTAGTGGCCTAGAACCACAAGTATGTTCATCTTGCTTTTGTGACAACCCCCCACCCCGCACTGTCGATTGAACTTAGGTCCTCATGCACAGAAGGCAAGTACTCTACCACTGAGTGAACCCTTTTCCCAATTTTTGAGTCAAGTTCTTGCTAATTTGCCCAGTTTGACCTTAAACTTGAGATCCTGCTTCAGCCTCCTGAGTAGCTGAGATTGCCGGCATACATCAGCACTGTATTTATTTGCTTTGAGGATTCCTTGTGTTAGACTGGACAGGGCACAGTGAGATGGTTCACCATACTGCAGACGCTGTTCGTGGGGGTCGGGAAGCCTAAGATGAATTCTCTACTCATCTGTCTAGTGGCTCGCCTGGGATGACTGGAGTTGGGGCTGGCTGACTGAAGCCATAGAGCGGGGGTTAAGTCTGGGCTGTCAGCCTCATTCTCCATTTGCTCCCATTGATGTGGAAGGACTCGTTCCATGTGGTCTTTCCATGTGTTCTCATCAGCAGGGTAGATCAAAAGTCATATTTCTTAACAGAGTTTTTAGGGGTTCTAGGATTGCTAAAGCTGTTACTTTCTTCAAACTTGGGCCTAGAGCTGGTTCAGGATTACTTCTTCTACATTAATGAATGTAATCAGGCCCAGTTGAGTGTTACGGCCTTCTCCAGATGGTGAATACCAGGACGCCTGGGACAGTAGTTCCATGAGAGTCACCACCTTCCTCCATCTTTAGGACAGTGCAGTCACCCAGCAGGAGGGCCGGAGGGTCGCATGGGATCGCTGAGGAGAGGGCGAAGCAGTCATGCCCAGGATAGACTTTGTTGACAGAGGAAATAGGGTTTTGAAACATTAGATGTGGGTATGGGAAAGAGAAATGCTACTCAGGAGTAATTATAAGGTACAAGGCAGGATGGACAGGTAAGAAAGGTTTTTTGAGAAAGACAAGAAAATTCAGTTTTTAACATGTTGAGTTTAGATGTCTGTTGACATAGATGCAGTGTGAGAGTCTGAATTTTTTATGTAGGAGAGGTGGGGATGTAGAGTTATTTTATTTTTTAAATGTCATATGATCTACTTCAATTATAGGTGCATTCATGTAGTATATTTATCGATAATACGTTAGTTTTTATGTTTTAGAACACGGCATGTTTCAGAATTTTAAATAGATGGCTATTAGGGCTGAGTGTAACTTCATTACTGCTTTTTGCCTATTTTATTTGTTCTTCCTTTTCTGGAAAGATGTGGAAAACACAGCAGTGGCGTTCAGCCCTGTGGCTCAGCCCCCTGGGCCGGAAACCGTGGAGAGCACTGCTGGTGCTCAGAGGAGGGACTCCGGTTTCGGGGAAGACCCGGCCTCGGCCTCCGGGAGTGGCCCGTGTGTTCCTGCCCCGGCGACGCCTTCCAGTGTCAGCTCGGGCCCCGACGCTATCAGCGAGGTGCTGTGCACGCTCTCCTTAGAAGTCAATAAATCTCAGGACAGCAGAAATGACGGAGGAGAGGCGTGGGATAACAGGGCAACGGCAGCACTTCCAGTTTCTAAAAACGTCAACGTGAAGGACATTTTGCGGAGCTTGGTCAGCATCCCGCCCGAGGGAGTCGCGGTGGAGCCGGCGCTCCTGCCGCCCTCCTGCCTTGGTGCTCTCGGTGGAGATCTGTCTGCGGAGCCACCTGTGCAGTTCAGGTCTTTTGACAGGTATGGCAGAGAGTTTACACTTACATTTATAAATTGGAAAAGGTTAAACAGTTCGGTTGAACATGGCTAAATTTTGTAGCTTCAGTGGTAGAAAGATGTTTTGATCTGTTTTATAAAAAATGTACTTTTGTTCATACAGCATTATAGATTTTTTTTTGCATGTCAATAAGATTATTTAAAAATAATCTTAATAGCCCACTGGCAAGTTGTTTGTAAAACAGCTTTTTTGGTTGTTGCTACAACTTGAAAATCGCTTGTATTTCCAGCGGCTCCCGGAAAGTGCCATGTCTCCAGGGTGAAACAGAGATCCGAATTCCACAGATGCAGGGACTCAGCAGTGTTTTCAGAGCCCTGACAGCTTGAGAAAGCTGACCACAGATTCCTGACTCTTGTCAATGTTCCTGTCCTGAGAAACCTTTTGCTAATTTTCATGAACATTTGTTACCTTATAAAGTTCTAACACAACTATTTTTGACTAAACATTCTGGTTTTAAAAATTACTATTTTAATCTGGAGATAAGATATAATTTACAGAAAAGTTCCTAGTACAAAGAAGTTTTATTTGTTTCTGAATCTTTAAGTAGTTATTACTGTTTTATTACTTAATATTTCATTATATATTTTCTACATAACTGTCATCATGGAAGTAATGAAATTAACATTGGCATAATACTAACTTCAAACATCTTTCAATTTTTAATTGTTGTCTTATTAATGTTCTTATGTTGTGTTTGGTTATTGTGTTTTTTTATTGTCTTTCAATCTGGAAGATTCAATTCAGTGATCCTGACACATTATAGGTTCATCTGTTTTCAGAATATCCTCAGTTTAGATTTGTCTAATGTTTTCTCAGCACTAGCTTGAGATTAGCGTGTCTGTGGCAGGAAGGTGACCGCACTGATGCTGTTTCTTCCTTTTACATCGTTTCAAGCAGCTCAGGACTTTATCTGGTTACTAATGCTGCTCACTCTGAGCACTAACTAAAGTTTCTGGCTTCTTTACTGTACAGATATGCCTGTGAAGAGAGAGTGTAAAACTCCATCAATCTCATCAGATTTTCATTTCATTCATTTTATTGTTTTATAGTTTCTATTTTATTCATGGTTTATAATCTGTTATCATTGTTTATGTTGATGCCTAGATTTAGCCAGTGAGATTCCCTTCCAGTTGACTTGTTTGCTTTTGATATGTTCCCATTGTAACTTAACCTTTTTTAATGAATATTTTGTTGTTCCTCATGCTTATTATATGCCCCAATATACCCTTTACTTATCTAGTCCTTTCCCTCTGTCAGATTGTTCTCCTTCCCTTCCTTTGACCTTCTGCAGGTGGGATCTCATTGTGTTCCCAGGTGGCCTTTAAACCCCTGGCCTCAAATGATTCTTCTTCTTCAGCCTCCCGAGTAGCTGGAATCACGGATGTATGCCAGCTTTGTTTATCTCCTGTTCCCCTTTTTCTCTTACCTCTTCTCTGCTAGCCTTGTACTGTGGATCTGCTATGGGTTGCCATCATAGGCACTGAAACTGGTTAAGATTGTGCATGATAATTAAGATTCTCAGGCCAGAAAATATATAACTTTAGTGGGGAGTGTTTGGCATGCTCTTGTTATCTTGTCCTATTTCCCTCTGTTTAAAAATTAGGAAACACACTGGAGAAAATAGAGTTTGATAGAGTTTGAATTTCAGGTAAATGACACATAGGTATCTGCATAATATGATATAAATAGAGTTTCTAGATTCACGTGTTTTTTTTTATAGTTTTTTTAAACATTGAAATCAAACAAAAGAGGGCTTGAAATTTGACTCATTCACTTATTAGTGAATTTGGACAAGTCATCTCATCCCTAAAGTTAAGAGGAAAAACGGCCAGAATGAAATACACTGCTATGAATGGAAACTCAGCTACCATATCTAATGAGCCATTTGGTCCCTGCTGCTGTGTTGTTCCTGTGTTGTGTGCTTGTAGGCACTAAGTATTTGGAATACACGTTGCAGATAAAAGGGTTATAGTTCCAGTGCATACATATTATGAACTCTATTAGTTGGGTTTCCTGTTTTTGGGGCAAAATATCTGACATCCACAGCTGAAGGAAGTTTATTTGGCTCACAGTTACAGAAGGTTTAGTCTGTGATTGACAGACCCTCAGGCAGAAACGTCATGGTGGAAGAGCATGGCACAGGTAAGCTACTCAACCCGTGGCATTCAGGAAGCAGAGAGAGGAAAAGGAGACGCTGGGGACAAGAATACACCCTTTTAGTTCGGCCGCCAACGACTCACCTCTTCTGAGCAGGGCCTACCTCCTATAGCACACTTAGCTATGGACTCATTAATGGATTAATCCGCTGGTGAGAATAGCACTCCCATGATCCAACTATCTTCCTAAACCTGACCCCTGAACACACGAAACTTCTGAGGGCATTTTAGATCTATACTCTAACACTAATAAATCAACAAAATGAATAATATGCTAGAAAAATGGAAAATGATAGGAACCACTATTAATATATACAGATGTCTATCACTAATAATGATGTAAGTGCATATTCAAATAGCTGGAAGATATTTCCAACCAATTTAAATGGGTAGTTGTTTTTTTTTTTTGAAGCAGGGTCTTGCTATGCAGTTTAGGCTGGCCTTGAGCTCACTTTGTAGCCCAGGCTGGTCTCAAACTTGTAAAGATCCTCCTGCCTCAGCCTCCCTAGTCCTTGGATTACAGGTGTGTGCTACCACGACTGGCAGTAGAGTTTTTAAAATACCTATTTTTTAAAAAAATGATACCTATTGTTAATGAAGGTGTCAAAAACCATTTGAATACTTTGTTGAAAGGGCATATTGTTACAATTTATTTGAGAGGGAATTGGCAGTAGTAATTAAAAATTAAAATACATAAATTTAATTCTATATATAGATATTTATACAAAAGAAATATGTAGCAAATTTTTTTCTGTAAGAGAAATTTGATAATTAAGCTAATATATAGGTTGAACTTTTTACTGTATGAAGGTCTATTCTTTATACATTATCTGTTTAGATGTGTAGTCTATTTCTGATTTACATATCCCATATTTACAGATGAAGAAACTGAGACATAAGAAATTAAGTAGAGCTAAGACTTGAACCTGCCATCTTAACTATTGTGTATTCTTTGATGTACTGTATTTTATAGCAGCATTTTTTTTTTTTGTTTGTTTGTTTGGTATTGGGGATCGAACTCACGACCTTCCACTTCCTAGGCAGGCGCTTGAGCCACTGAGTTAAAACCCAGCCCCCAACATTGCTTTTTAGTAGTAAAAAATTGATTTATAGTTGCTGATCTATGAAGAATTGGTTTCATGTGTTATTTTTATACATATTGTGTATACACATTGAACATTCAAGTGGAAAGTTTTACATCTCATGAGACAGGTCACAGTCAAATCGCAAGAATGCCAAAAATATGGTATTGTATAAATGTACCTTTAGGCTATGTGTGTAAGGTATGTATCAAATGTAAGTACATTTTGTGCTCAGAATTGGGTCTCATCCCCTGGATATTTCATTAGCCCATGTACAAGTGCTCCAAAGCAGAAACAGCAAAACAAAACAGAACTCCCTTTGAAATCTGAGACCCTTCTGATCGCACTCATTTTGGAAGTGGCATGTAGCCTGTGCATACACTGCCATAAGGGAGAAGGGCAAAACATTGTGTTTTGGTGTAAAAGGACATAGAAGGTAATTTTTAAATTAAAAAATAATACAGTGTACATACTTGTTTAGAATTTATGATTTTTGGAAGATAGCTATATATGTTCCCCTGTTCCTCAAAAAGTAAATATAGAACTATTCATAGCAATGATGAGTTTTATGAGTATAAATTATCAGGGTTTTAAAAAAGTTCTCAGTTTTTAAAAATATTTGTTAATGTTTATGTTAAGGTTATATCCAGAAATATTGAAGAGTGACTACATTTTAAAATGTAGTATATCTTGTCAATATAGTAAAAAAGATTGTTTATTACACAGATTTTATAATTTTGACATTTCTTTCCTTCTAAATGGTGTTACAATTATTCTGTGTCTTGCTGATAACTTCAGTGAGATTATGAAGTTAGTTAAGAAGGCATGCTTAGGTAATACATTTTATGGAATATATTGAAATAGAAAAGGTAGTTTTGACAATAGCATTTTCCAGGATGTTCTGTGGAAGTTTACATGCCTGGTATGCATTTAACATATTGTCTGGTGGAGAACAAACTCCTCTGTCTTTTTTCCTCTTTCTTCTTAGCAAGAGACATCTTTTAAAAAACTTGCATACAGACATGGGCCAATGGCGTATCTTTGGGAATTTCAAAGCATCCCTCTGATCATGTATTTATCTCAGGAATGCTGTGTCAGAAATCACAACTCTCCTCATATCTTAAGAATTATCAACTTCCAAGCAATAGCTGGAGAGTTTAGAGTAACAGCTACATGAGTGAAACCTTGCTGAAAGGCTGCCAGGTTGAGGGCCTTTGTGAACAGAAAGGTGTTTGTGTTCATTCCCATGCCAGAATTCTTGCTCTTATCTAATTTGAAGATCCTCTCTGGTGATTAGTGGATGCCAGGGATTTATCTTGATAAAGTTTAAGGGCTGGTCTGGCTTTTCAACTGGATCCTTAGGGACTAGAGGGCTAAGCTAAATGCTTTTTTCTTTTTTAGTGAATAGTTTGCATGTTAAATGGAATAGCATTTGTGTGAAGGTTTGTGATATTCAAAACTGATTTAATTCTGAAAGGACAATTTTGAACCTTAGTTATCAAGAGGATATTGTTGCCATTTTCCTATTGTTAATTAAAAGAAAATTTCAAAATCCCTAGTTAATGTTTAAAAAAAGCAGCAATGTCACTTGCTATGTATGGCTAGAAGTATTCTTTCATCTCTACAATGGGCATCTCATGTAGTAAATATAAATTAAATAAGCCAGGTGTGTCCTTAGCACAGTGCCTCAGAAATATTGAGTATTGATTAAAATTATTAAATGCATAGAGCCAAACTTTAAGAATTTATCCTTTTTTGGTGGTACTAGAGATTGAACCTGGGGCCTTCTGTACATACTCTTCCACTTTCCTGCATCTCCAGCCCCTTTTGTTTGAGATAGGGTCTCTGTCAGTTCTCCAGGCTGGCCTCAGCCTTGAAGTGCTTCTGTGTTAGCCCCTTGAGTAGCTAGGATTACACTCTGCCAGGCTAAAATTTTTATCTATTTAATATTTGGCTTTTAATTGTCAGTTTGGAAAACCAGTGTGCATAACTGGTTGTCTTCCACATCTTTATGGCACAAGGCTGAAAGTACTTTTTGTTAAAACTTACAACTTTATAAAAAATTCAGACAATTTCTCCCCTCCCCTCCCCTTCTCTTCTCGCTTCGCTTCCCTTCTCCTCCCTTCGCCTCGCTTCTCCTCCCTTCCCTTCCCTTCCCTTCCCTTCCCTTCCCTTCCCTTCCCTTCCCTTCTGTTCCCTTCCGTTCCCTTCCGTTCCCTTCCTTTCCCTTCCCTCTCTTCTCAAGACAGGGTCTCACTTTTTAGTCCAGGCTGGCTGCAAACTCACAGTGATCCTCCTGCCTCACTCAGCCCCAAGGTGCTGGGATTACAGGGGTGCGCCACCTTGTCCAGCCCACATAAATATTTCTCAAATATTAAAAAGGATTTCATTTTGGACTGAGGCATAGCTCAGTGGCAGATCAAGTGCTTAGCATGCAAAAGTTTGATTGCTAGTACAAACAAAAGAAACAAAAGAAACTTAAGCTGTAGTCTGAGAAAGATGGCAAAAATATCTATTGCATATTGTCTGGCATATATGTTCTGCAAGTTTTGTCTAATGCATGGTGTATTTTCTTTGTATTTTCCAAAGCATTTTATGGAAAGATAATGCAAAATGCTTAGTTCTGGCATGATCAGTATTAGTACTTGTAAATTTTAATTTCTACCCTATTGCTTAATCTGTGGAACATGCATTACTAGTTTGGATTACACATGTATACAAGATGAGCATGATAGGTTAAAGATGAGTTAAAGATCCCTCTGTTGAAGATTTTCAGCTTTTATATGAGAACTTAATAATAATAATGAAAATAGTCGGTAAAGGAGAGTGATAGTATACATGTAGTGTCCTTTTAATTGAATTATTATGACTTTTAGTTTTCTTTATTTTTGTGTGGTTCAAAACTGAAGCAATATTATGTTACTTCCTCAGAAATGATTTGCATGAGTCAGTGACTTTACAAATTCATTATTTTATTTCCTTTATGTATTTATTACATAGACTAAAGAATGCAGTTTTTTCCAATTATAAGCAAATGTATTTTAGTAATTTAATGGTAGTTCATATGTAAATATCTTAAAGATATTTGCTACTATTGGTTATAGATGATTATAATATAGAATTAATTTTAAATGTTAGTGTGATTATGATGATGGTTTGAAAATGTTAATATACTAAAATTTGTTTAAGTGTATACTTCAAATGAATGAATTGTATGGCAATGTAAATTGTGTATTTCAAAACTTTAATAAAGGTCAGGATTAGGAAACAATTCAAATTGGAGTTCTGGTTTTGGAAAGATTCTTAGGGCAGTTCTGGAAGTTCTTTTGGCTGTTTACTACTCTGTGCTTTAGTTGTTAACTTTAAGAACGTGAAAGTATTATATATGTTAGAATTTTGAGTATTGAATAATAATTTCTGGCCTAGTGTCAGTGTTTAATAAGTCATAGATGCTGTTAAATTCTGTTATTTTATATTGGGTAATAGGATTTTATAGGAACATACGTTGTACTGTTATGAACTTTGACTTGAGGGAACCAGGGAAGGCTTACCTTTGAGCATCTTTGAAGCACGAGAAAAGATTGTTTTTAAAGCGTTGCAGCTGTGAAATGATAGAGCATGCTCAGAAACCATCAGAATATGCTGCACTAAAGTGTGAGCAGTGCTGAAATGGTCAAACATAGAGACAATGAAAAAATTGTACAGTGAGCAGCCATAGACTCGTTACAGAGGCCCTATAGTTTCTTCATACGACTCTCCATGTATCTGCCCATTAATCTTATATTTTGGATGTATTTCAAAGTAAGTTTCAGATACTGTATTAGTGTTTTGTTTTTGTTTTTTTGTTTTTTTTCGGTGCTGGGATTGAACTCAGGACCTTGCGCTTGCCAGGTAGGTGCTTATGCTGCTGAGCTAAATCCCTGGCAGTGCTTTTCATTCTTAAACACTCAGTGTGTAGCTCTCTAGAGACCAGTATAATAAATTTTGAGATAAATTTACCTACCTGAAAGGCATTTTTTTCAGTGCTGGGGATCAAACCCGGGACCTTGTGTTTGCCAGGCAAGCTCTGTGCCACCGAGTCACACCCTTCAGCCTGAAAGGCTCAAATTTTAGGCATACTATTTGATGAGTTTTGACAAATTCATGTACTTCATAACAATACAGCACCTGTCAAGATGTCATTAATTTTGAAAGTTCCTCCTTCCCAGCCAGTTCATCTCTGTTTACCCGTGGCAGTTATTAGTTTGATTTTTCTATTGTAGATTACTTTTGTCTGTTGTAGAGCTTCTTCTAAAAGGAAGTACAAAGTGGATATGTTCTATTGTAAGTCTTCCTTCATTCAGTATGGTGCTCCTTGTGTGGTAGTAGCTTGATCATTTTAGCGAAGTTTTTATTATATAAGTTTATCATCATATGAAAATTTGTTTTTTAGAAGAAAAATGTGAACATCATTGCACACATTTTTTTTGGTGGATTTAAGTTTTCATGGGGGAAATCCTTTGGAATGAAATTTTTAGGTCATAGGGTAGATATATCTAAAATTTTGATTATAGAAAAGGGTTTCACTTTTTAAAATATTATTTTTCTGTGTTGCTATCTGAATTCTATAAGTAAACTGGATACTTTTGGCTCTTTTTTGTTCATAAATATAAAAATAAATTCTCCATATTCTTCTTTCTCCCCATAACAGGTTGCTGAAGGGTAGGAGTTTTCTTAAACAATAGGCTTGTAAATTTGTCTGGAGTGGGAGAAACATAAACTATGTTTTGTATTGTTTTCTGAATGCACTGCCAGCACATGTGTACATGCACACACACACACAGAGGTCATATCTACTTCCCCTCAAGTCAATAATCTTCATCTGATATAAGCTACTATGATTTAAGCACACCATTTTGGATGGGGGCTCAGGTGGCTGTTGCTTCTATTTTTTAGTGTATAGTTAACATTGGCAGTCACCCTTATAATGATGTGACACCAGCTACCCTCAAGTACATTGAATAAGCCATGCCTAGCACAGGAGAGCTTGATTTAATTGGTAACACTGTTTGCCCTCACAGGATAGTCACTGAAGTAAAACGGAACCTATTTCTCTTTGTTTTTATCTCTTTTTGAAACACCAAAAATATATTTTAAAATCCTGCAGTTTACATAATTTCCACTTCTAAATGTATTTATTCGAATCAGATACCTAAGTAAGACTGTTTAGAAACCAAATACTTTAAAGCTATTAAGGGAATACTTGCAGCTTGCAGTTAGAGTATTGTCAACAAAAGATGTGATTAAATAAATTGAATGTTGAAGACTTTAGGCTTATGGTTAACACCAGGTAATTAAAAGTAAGCACTGCTGTGGGAGTGCTTTATATATCAGCTGTCCTCTTTACCTCATTAACTGGGGTTTTGCATGTTTATGGAGCTAACTTCAATTAAAAATACCTTTTAAGTTATATCTAACAAGGTCTTTTAGTTACTGTTTTGGTATAAAGTATTACACTTTAATTGAAATTGATATATTGTATATACCTGTGTTAGAATAATACACAAAATGAACAACTTTCAATCTATATTTTTGCATTTACTCTTTTATTCATACATTGTTTTTCTATATATTATTCTCAAAAGAGACAGACTTCGGGGTTTAGGAAGAGAAAAACTTGAATTATGTTCCTGTTACGAGTTACGTGTCTCTGTTTTTTTCCCCCTAGAGAATTTCTAAGGTTTTATGACTTTAAATTAGCAATTCCTTAAAATCTTTGTAAAAACACGAGGTTAAATAAAAGTCCCATTTCTTTTTTACTTGAGTGCCATTTTTTCTTCTTTTTATTTTTAGTTATTATTTTATGTGTTAGAAAATGAAAGATGATCTTAACTTTAAATAATCATATGTGGTAAATGTAAATTTAAATGTTAAAAAGGATTGTTGTATTTCTAAAAAGTGTTTTAGTTCTAAAAACATTGAAATGTAAATCAATACAAGCCCTATGGAAGAGATTTTATGTTGGGAAAATATTCTATAGGAAGGGAAGTTAGAAATAGTCTCTTAGTTTTTATTCTGAAATTAGATGTAATTAACTCTTGATCTATATTTTTCATTGTAATTGTTTATTTTTTTTTCATTACAGAAGTGTCGTCATTGCAACAAAAAAATCGACAGTCTTACCATCCACGCTTGCTACCAGTGTACCTACCAATGCTGTTAGTGTGGTGTCTTCAGCAGAGTCTGCCCAGGTCTCCGATGTGGTAGGAGAGTCACCAGGTGAGTTAGTTTTCAGTGAAGTCACCAAAAAAGTGTTTCTTGATTCCACTTTAGCAAAGTTAAGGATTTATGAAAAAGTCCAGAACCTTGTTAGGCATACTAGAAGCCATTATGCTTTATTTTATATTATACTGTTGCATTGTTTACTAATTTTCTGAGTGAACTTGAGCATGATCAAACAAGGAGTTTCAGTATTTTCTCCACTCAAATGTAATACTGTGTAATAGATAAATGCTTCTAGTTAGGTGAATGGATGAATGCATACACAATATATATGCGTATATATCTCAATAAGAATGTTTTGGTGACATATAGCTTTAAAATGTGGTTATTGTTGGCTTATATACTGTTTACTTTTTTTAAAGCCTGTTTTTATGAATTGAGTCTTGGAAATGGAATACTGTTCTGAAGTACAGCATCATTCTATTATTAGTTATATTTTGATACAAAATATATCAATATTTTATAGATTTTCCTTTTGCCCATTTCCTTCTACACTCCTTTCAACTCTAAAAGCATGTAAATAAATGGGTACAAGTTCCTCAGTCCCCATATGTTTCCTGGAAGCTTAATGGTGATATCAGGGAAACTTGAAGAATATGTGTTACGAAAATGAGCAAGCTAGGAAAAGGGGATGTTTGCAACATGAGATGTTCTGTTTCATAAAAAAATAAGATAAGGTACCCACGAAAGGACTTGTTTTGTGACTGCAGCATGAACCTAATGGAAAAGAAAGGAATTTTGAAGGAATGATTTGGTGGATTTTATGATATGAAATAATGTTTTTATTTCTTTTGGGATATCTCGAGCAAGGTTTTGCCTTCTGTCTGCTGTTCAGCTTTTATTTTTATTTTTTGGTACTGGGGATCAGACTCGGCTTTGTGTTTACCAGGCAAGCGCTTTTTGAGTCGCTGAGCTAAATCCCTGGTTCTGTTCTGCTTTTATTTGACTAACTAGTATATCTCAGAGAGTTTTGGTTCGAACTTCATGTTGTTTGTAGGCTGCAGTCAGGGATTTTTATTCCCCATGCTATGTATGATAGTCAGGTGTTCAAGATAAGAAAAAGGTTGCAGTGCTCCAACTGTTCATTTTTGTCTTCCTTGGTTTTTTCCCTCACTTGTAGTAACAAAAACTTTTTTGAAGTTTTAAATGCAATTAATGTTTTACAAACTTTGTAACATTTAGTGAAAAAATATTCACAGTATGTTAAGTAAAAAAAATAAGGATTTATAAACCATATAACTATACGAACATACTTTATGTTAAAAGCAAGAAAATGTACTGTTAAATTATTTGGTTATCTCTATGTAGTTGTATTGATAGTTTTGATTTTCAAAGTTTACTTTCAGTATCTTTTGCAAAATTTTGTAAGTTGACATAACGTTTAGGAAAAAGTAGATATGAAAAAAATTTCTACCTGAAAAGCAAAAGCTGTAGTAATTGTAGAGTTTTTGTGCTACTTTGATTTTTATTTTAACAAAAAAAAATTGTTTTAAATGATAGACTATTTTTTAGGTCAGTTTTAGGTTGACAAGAAAAATTGAGTGGAAAGTATAGAGTTGTCATATGTCCTGCATCCCTCTCATTTTAGAGACAATCTATTTTGGTTTAAATACATGAATCTTTGCCCCCTTTACCCCCCATCCAAAGTCCTTAAAAAAATAATGTGTGGTTTTTCTAGCCCCTTTTGGGGAAAACAGAGTAGTTGCCAATGTCGATGTAACTGTTTGCTAGCATCTTTGAAATTCAATGATTATGAATATCTCAGTAACTTCCCAGAGCAAACATAGCAATTTGTGAAGTTCAAAGTACACTTAGTACAGTACTTTTTGGTTAGTTTGAATGTGTTACCCTTTAATTCAGTTATGGAATAGAGTAAATAGGGTCCTTTGAAGACTTTTGAGTATAATCTTCCAAATTTAAATCATAGTTTTCCAAAACAAAATTAGCAAAAAATTCCTATAGTTTTCAAAGGAGATATCAAGAAACAGAAGGTTGAAATAGTTGTATAACATTTAACATAAAACAATGTTCTACATTTCTTTGTGAAGACATTATAGTTTTTGTTCAATGAATCTATTATATTTAAATGGAGAATTTGCTGTTTTGAAAACTTTATTTGCCGAAAAACTATAAAACCCTATATTATTGATCTGACCTGAGATATACCTAATGCACCATTTTCCCATTACTGCAGTGATGTATAATTTGCAGTTCTGGTGTTTCTCAAATAATTCACTGAAAAATCAGTTGCTCTGGAATATTGATCTAGAATTTTTAACTATTTTCTGTTCCTCCTTGACCTTGTTGATTGATTGTTGGCACCGGGGATCAAACCCAAGGCTTCACATATGCTAAGCAGTTACTCTACCATATGACTGACTGTACCCCTTGTCATTTTACTTATTTCTTATCTTTGTGCCTTGGATCTTTTTTTAAAAAATCACTTATTTTGATTTCCATATCTGACACATCTTACCCTTTTCTTCTGTTGGTATGCTCTTGTTACTGTTGTATGGGTTCTTCATTTTATTACTTTAATTCTGATAATTAATTCCATACATTTCTTTGTTGATAAGAAAAAAAAATCTCACTTGATATTGGTTTTCCAGTCATCCTGCTTCTTACTGTCTGTGGCCTTGTGTTATATACTTTTGCCTACTGCACTAGACTTAATACCTTTGGCAGGTACTCCTTTTTACCTGGAATCTCTCCCCTCCAAAGAGTCTTCTCTTCTTGGTCAGTCATTTTAACTGATGGATTTTTGTTTTCTTTTGTTGGGTCTTTATTTACCATTAAGAAAAACCTGTATCTCTCTCATAAAAAAATAATTAATTTTCTTTGTCTTGGTTCCATCAAGATTTGTGAAAAAATAATTTGTGGATGAATTGATTATTGTTGTATGGTATCCTGAGCAGGACAGTTTATTTTTAAAATCTGAGTAAGTTAAGTATTGGTCTTAGTTTGGTCTTGGATTATTCTCCTTATATAAAAATTTAGTTCATATATGTTCCAATAAACCTCACTCTTTGTACTTTGTCCTATTGTCCAAAAAATGAACTACTGAAATGCAGTAATACATTATTAATTCACAAAACTTTGATCGTATAATTCATTAGTATGTAAAAGCTTTGATAGTATAATTCATTAGTACAAGGAATCTCCATGAAAAAAATGTTAATATAAAAGATTAAATATGAGTTTCACAGCAGAAAGGTTTAAACTGTTTGAAATGTTAATATTAAAGTAGGACTTCTTTTTTTCTGTTTGAGACAGGGTCTCACTATGCAGTTCCAGCTGGCCTTGAACTCACTTTGTAGCCTAGGCTGGTCTTGAACTTGTAATGATCCTCCTGCCTCAGCCTCCCAAGTGCTGGGATGACAGGTGTGCACCACCACCCCTAGCTAAAATAGGACTTCTAAATTGCATGTAGTATCACTAAAGAGAAACTTAAGACTAGATAGATGGATACCAGAAAGAGAATTAGAACTTCTCACTTTTTAAATATGATACTAATATAAAAATTAAGGATCTTTTGCATTTGCTGTTAAATGGTATATATTATGAAATCTATAATGTACATAACCTCCCTTTTAAGATTTAAAACATTTTTGTTAGTATATGTTTATAGTATACAAATTTATCTTAAGTGTTAAAAGTCCTTCAGTAAATGAGAAGTTGTATTTTTTGTATTTGCATGTTTTCAAAGAAAGTAAAAAAGAAAACAAAGTTTAGTAAATGTAGAAAAGCCTGGAAAATTTAAAGTTATTCATCAGCAAAGATTTAATTACTTAGTATATAGTATACTTCTGCATGTTAATATGCCATTACTTTTTTTTTCAAATATACTATAGTTATTTTTCTTCTATGCTGCAAAAGCATTTTATAAATGATTAAATTAAAACTGAGTGGAAGTGAATAAGGAACTAAGTGATTTGTTCTCTAATAATTTATATGTTCGCTAATTTGCAAAATTTAGCAAATTCACCACTTAATAAAATAGTAGGCTCCATTCTGTTTGTCAGAGTCATGTACATTATTAATTAACTAGAAGAATCTTCTTTAATCTTAGGGGAAAGTATCTGGGTCATGACAATTTATGTAATATTTAACCGAAGAGGGTTATCTTTATTAATTCAATAAAAGTTTCATTTATTCAGTGAGGAGTTTTTGCTGAGCACATAGACTACTTCTATAGAATTAAGTGGTCCAAGAGACAAGACAGTCAGACAGACAGACACACTCACACCCACCCACACAAAGTATAGTGTAGCAGTGTTTAGGTATTAAAAATTTGCATTCATTGTAATAATTCTTTATTGTAAGGGACATCAGTTATTTAGACCCTTAGGGACACTGAATAAACAATTGACTATTCCCTTGATAGATGCTAGATGGATGATCTATTTGCATTTTCCTGTTTGTTCTTTTAAATGCCTGGAAACCTGTCAGTCTGAAAGAGCCAGTTTATTAGTGGAAGGATAAGGAAAAGATAAGTCAGTATTCTTCTACATGTTAGAACTAGCTTCTGCACTTGGATTTGTGTGATCCTCTGTTGGAAATATTTAATGTTAATCTGAAGTAAATTTGTCATGAGTTTATTATTATTGTTTTCTTGAGTTGAAAATATGCTTAATGTATTTGGGATTACATTTTCTTTCTGTTGATAGTGCAGTACAACTTGGTGTGAAATTGCTCATATGTTTAGTTTTTCTCTCATATGAATATTTTTTTTCTTGCAACTATTGCTAGTTAATTTATTCTTGTTGGCCAAGCATCTTCCAAATTAGACTATTTTGTAAATCTCTTTTTGCTATAGTCTCTTTTAGGCATGCAAATTGTCATGTCTTCTAGGGTAGTGTCAGGAAGTAATTTTTGTATTGTTTCATTTAGAGCCTTCTGTTTCAGATTTTAATGTGTACTTTAACTCATTAAAATTAGGTCAGTTAGCACAGTAAAAGCTAATTTTGTTTTACAATTACTGCCTAATGCTTCATATAAACATCTTTTGGGGATTTATTATTCCCATCATTTATATAGATGGGTCCTTATGTGTTCTTTTCTGTTAACTTGATAGAAGTTCAGGAAGACTTATCAAGACATTTTAGGGGACTGAATATATAGCTCAGCTGTACTGTACCTGCCTGGCAAGTATGAGGTTGTGAGTTTGATTCCTAGTAGGGGAGGGAGGGAGGGAAGGAGGGAGGGAGGGAGAGAGAGAGAGAGAGAGAGAGAGAGAGAGAGAGAGAAAATGTGTGTGTGTGTGTGTGTGTGTGTGTAAATTATGTAATAAAAGTAAAAAGGCATTAAAAATTACCAACAGGCAAAAACAAAAATAAACTCCAAAAACCACAACTATTTTACTAATCATTGGTAATGGGAGTGGCCAACCGTTTTTCAAGATCATTTTATTCTGAAGAATCTAGGAAATTGCAGGTGTCATTGACTGAGTGCAATAAAGCTTTTGAACCCCTGAAGTAATTGCTGTAGTAATGTGTCTGAATGGAGAGACTGGACCTGGCTCTCACTAATGCCAGATTCTAGCTGGGCTCAGTGATGCATTCTCAATGATCCCACTTACACCTGAAGCTGAGGCAGGAAGATTGCAAGTTTGAGGCTAGCCTGGATATTTTAGTGAGACCTCATTTTATAATAAAATAAAAAAATAAAAATAAAGGGCCAGGAGCATAGCTCAGGATTCTAGTCCTTACCTACTGCAAGAGGCCCTGGGTTCAGTTCTTAATGCCAGCTTCCACAGGGCAAAAAAAAAAAAAAAGATTTTTTTGAACTTTGCTTACTTTTTCCCTCTAATTCGAAATTTTATTCTGAAAAATGCAATAACAAATTTTTTTGATAAAGTAGAAATAAATGTATACTTCTTAACATGAGGAAATATGTGTCTTGTTTCATTTTAAAATTAATCCTGTGCATGTTGACCACCAGCTGCCAGGCTGGAGCTTTTGTGTATGACTCGCTCTCAGTTGAGGCAGGATATTGAGAACGTGAGTGAATGTCAGCAATCCAAAATCCCAGTAAAAGAAAAGTCCCAGTAAAAGAAAATCCCAGTAAAAGACAGAAAAGTCAACCCTGATTATCAAAGGAAGGGGAATAAAGAATGTGGTGGAAAGGAAAGACTATACTTAGGTTCATTTTGTACTAAGTGTGTGCTTACTCTAACATGTAAGCTAAGTAGTTGCGCAGAAGTTAATTGGGGCAGATTGCTCCACTGCCTGCTCTTCCAAAGGAACCAGGGCTGGGGGAGGTATAGTTAGCCTACACGGTTCAGATTTCTGTATCTTTGTGTTTGAGACCTGGTAATCAAAACTGATAATTACTAATCATGTATTCTCTTACAGACCAAGCATATTTCTGGGAAGGTCAGGTTGCTCCATATGCCTTGCTGTTTCTTAATCAGTTAGATCTACAAAACCTCTACATAGATGCTAGCTGTGCTTGTGCATACCTAGAATTTAACTTTGTCTTACCTATAAGCTGCATTGAATCAGAATGCCCAGAGATGGTTGGGGGTGGCCTGAGAAAGTTCTGGGGGTGTTGTGAGGTGGTGACTAGGTTTTAGGAAAAGGCTAGGGGACAGTGGCCATGTTTAGTTTTTATACCAACTTGATAAATGAAAAAATCAGAAGTCCACTTTTATAGCAGTTACATTTAGGATTGATTCTTTGCTTTCTCAGTTTCCAATAGAATTGGTTTTGATTTTTTTTTTTTTAAGTGAATCTAAAGGACACTTTCAGAGCTTCATTTAAGTTCAACTATATTGAGGAACTGGGGAGGGGAAGAGGAAGTGAAAAGAATTAAGATATATTTTGTAAGTGTACCAGTTTCCTATGGTGAATAAAATCTTCAAGAACTGCAAAAGTGTACATGCTAGTAAAAAAAAAAAAAGTTTAACATTGTTAACGAACCAGCCTTGTTTTGCCCACTGTATAGTATGCCAGTCACTGAAAGGACAAGTTTTGCAAAACTGGCTTTATTCATGAGGCAAGGTGTCAATTTTGAGGGGATAGAGTTTGGGGTGTTTATGACACAGAGAATCCGCGTGGTCTGACATAGTGATGGGTGACGGGATACAGGGAGAGGTGAAGTAGTCAGTGGTCTGCACTGTGTAGTCAGACTTCATGGCTCTGTGTAGGATGCATGTTCAAGATGTCTATGTGATCTGAGCATAGAGTTTTCAGCCCTCTTATGTCAGATCACTCTGGATGCCTGGACAGGCCCAAGTAAAAGGTCAGTGATTTGAGATGGTAAAGATCCTGAAAGCAACCCAGGTTAGTGTTATCCTTGTGAACTGTATGTCAGATGTATTATCCATGGCAAAGCTAATGGGAATAATACTGCTTGGCCATGAGACCTCTCATGTTGGTGATAAAAGCAAATGAAGCTAGAGGCTTTATCCAGATTTTTCCCTCAGTTTTACATCAGATCAATAACTATTGAAGGAGTTTGGTATAATTCAGCCTAAGGTACAGATTGAAGTGAAACATTGTCATTTTCTTTGCATATTTTAAGTGAAGAGAGCTGTCATTTATTATTTGTTTACTATTGACCAGGCCCTTTCCAAGTACTTTAATTCTCAGACTAATTATATGAACTAAGCATCACTGTTAACTTATAGATGAGTAAAATAAAGCATAGAGGGCTTCAGTAACTTGCCCACAGTCACATAGTAAATTACACAGTCTGCATTCAAACTCATGCTTCCTAAATCATTTCAATCTTAAAACAACTGCTTATGGGTGTTGTTGTGATTAGAGATTTGCCTGATAGCAAGCAAGTTAGAATTCATTTTGAAAATGACTGATCGCAAGTGATTGGTGAGGTGTTTTCTACTAGGGTAAAACATTTTTCTAAAAAATACTGGTAATGGAAGTTATCTGAGAGGTCGACAATTGAGATAGCACGGGAAGTTGGCAGGGTTCCTGTAGTATGGTGGAGAAAGGCTGTGGTCTAGGACAACCTGGCATTTTGTTTTGAAAGTAGGAAAGAGAATGAGTTTCAGGTGAAGAAGAGTGGAAAATCTTTTTATATTTGTGGTAATTTTGTAGATAAGTTTTATATATATATAAATATATATATAGTTTTATATATATATATAAAACTATTTATATATAAATAAACGGCAAAGAGAAAATGAAAATGGTTGGCATAAACTACACACAAGTATAGTGAATCACTCAGATCACTTTGTAAGACTGTGGGAAAGTGATATTGGAGGATCTATATTTTAAGTACTTTGCCTTATTTTAGGTATTGTAAGAATCCTGTTATATTTTGGTAACATCCCTACTTTCTGTATTGTACTGGTACAGATGATTTAAGGGGAAGTCAAGAATTTTGCATAGCGAATAATCACTGTGCACTTGAAAAGTATAATGTATAATGTATGGTAAAAGTTACATATTAGTGATTATAAATAAAAAGTGATTATAAGTCATAAGGAAAAACATTTCAATAAAAATGCTTGTATTTCCTGTTTCATGAAGTGACCAGTAAATTTGGAAGACACATTCAATTTCACCAATAATAAAGGAGTGTTAATTGTGTTTATTCTTTCTCAAAGGCAAATTGGCAACATGCATCAACATTTAAGATGTGTTTTTATTAATTTTTAGGAAGTTAGGTAAAGTTAGGTAAAAAAGTTAGGTAAGCTTATAACAAAACTTCTTTATATCAAAGAAAAAAGCTAGAAAACAGTTGAAGTGGCAAAAGCAGATTTTATTCACAGTAATGCAGTAGGGGAAAGGAGATCGCAGCATAGAACTGGCTTAGTTCTGTATACAGTGTGACCAAGTGGGATTTTATAGCCAGGGAACGGGATAGAGGTTGATGGTCATAAAATTACCAAGAGGAGACATCAGAGGTAAGGAAGGATTCTGGTTAAACCAACGTAAGAGGATTCTGGCTGAATACTGCCATCTCATGTGTCAGCAGTGTGTGGTGAAGGATATGGACGTCCTGTGATCACACATTACCTGGGCAGATGTTGGAGGATAAAGAGCCCAGTTAGATATTTGTGTAGGATAGGACTAGAAGGGAGATTCTTGCTAATCTGGCTTAGCAGAGTTCTTGTTAAAACTGGGTTTCAACCCAGAGCACAGATAGACCTGGGAGGTGGTTTAGGAGCCTGACTAAAGTTGGACTAGGCAAAAAAAAAAAAAAAAAAAAAGTTTGCCAGAAACTGGAAACAACACAAATGAAAGTCTCTACATTTAGGTTGATTTGGTATTTTCTCATTATTAGGAGACTATTTCTTCAAGAGGAATATTATAGAACAGATATGAAAAACATTCAGTCACGTGGAGCTTACTCTTCATCGTCATTGTCATCGGTAGTAGCAGCAGCAGCAATAGTGCTGTAGTACTGGTAGTACTTGGAGTTCAACCCAGGGCCTTGTGTATGCTAAGCACATGCTGCACCTCTGAGCTGTGTTCCCAGCCCTGTGCTTAATTTTGATTTCTCTGAATACTGATGACAGCTTTGAGCACTTGATCAGAGTGGTGCATATCAGGTTCCCTCCCCTCATCCTTTGCTCTCCCTTCTGTGCTACCTTCTTCTGTCTTTCCTTCTGTTTGAGTGTGGGGCCTCATGCATGCTAGGCAAGCACTTTACCTCAGAGCTACACCTCCAGCTGCAGGTTTGTGTAAAATTACACTTTCTCTTTTAATTCATAATGTTTTGTGAGGAAGTACATTGAAATTCATTAAATATCCCATTCTTCAGATTGTTAGTTTGTGCACATCAATATGGTCTTGTGGTTTCCTACTTTATTTGGTGGGTTATAGCTATTTACTTCACTATTTATTTTATGCTCAGCTCATCTCCAGTTCGGTTAGTGGGAGTCCCTTCAAGTTAGCTCTTATGCCCTTGTGACATATGCTGTGAGTTCTTGGGTGTGCCCTTACCTTCTACAATACACAAGTAGATGTTTGAAGCTCATTTTATGCTTTTTTTCTATATCTCTAGTCATTTTTTCTTGTTATCCATGCTATCAGATTTAACATCATCAAATAAAAGAGAATAAAACCCAACCCAACAAAACAATGAAAGTGATGCAGTTTCCAGGCGGGGATCACCTCCTGGTGTGGCCTGGTTCTCTCATCCTGAAGTCTGAGAATGGCACTGACTCTTGGAGAGAGGCTTGGGTGTGGCTGTCCCCACTCCGGCAGCAGCCTATGCATGGTGCTAGTTTCCAGGCGGGCCATGTATGTATGTATATATATATATATTTTTTTTTTCTTGGTAATAGAAACTGGCAAAGTAAAGTTTTCAAATATTTGCAAAAATCTTAGATTTGATTCTGTTGCTTTCTTAATTTTGCCCCATCATTAGTTTTCAACTGTCTGCTCACTACAGTTGTATACCTTTGACTGTAAAATGTTTCTTGATTTGAGAGGTGCTACTCTGTGGAATACTATACATTTCACCATGATGAAATAGGTCATGTGGAAAAGTACGCCAAAGTAGAGATTTCCTTAAAACTGGTCTTTTTAAAATAGACCCTGGATTGCTGCCTTTCTCAGCTCAGTTCTTTCTCTTCCTGACTTCATGTAACGTGTGTCAATGTTCTCCAGCTGACTACTACCACAGATGCATTTTTGGTTGAATAAGTTGGTTTATTACTCTTTGCAGTAAGGGAAAATGGAGATAATGGGGAAACTAGGAGCATCTCAGCAATAGAATTTATAGGATTGGAGTTTGTATTAGGTGATTTTGAAGTTGAGGAAGGGAAGCTTCTGGATTGAATACTGCCAGGAAGCAAGGGTAGTTCTGTGATTAGACATTGTAATATTTTCCAGAAGTAGGGAAGCCTTGACTGAAGCCAGAGATGTAATTTATAAAGAGATAGAAGTCACTGGTGTTAGAGCGTGGGATGTTTGGTTATTTTGTTATTTGGGCTGTCTCTTTTGGGGCATGGTTTTAGAATGGTATTGTTTCATGTTAGTTTTTCCTGGTCACAGTGGCTTTGTCTGATGTTAATAGTTTGGGAAATTATTTATGTTCAATAAGAAACACTTAAGGTCTAGCTGTGAGACCCATTTCAGTTTGTAACACCATTACAAAGATGATACACCAGGTCAGTGGCTGCATGCTAGAGAGCTGCTTAGTGACAAAAATAGTAGGAAATAAGAGAGTGAAGTGTGTATACCAGGTTAAAAATATTTACCTACTAAAACAAAGGAGTTGAGACTAATTTCAGGGATCATTTCTGAAATTCACAGAAGTTGAAGATAGTCTTTTGTGTTAGGTTTTCTAGGCTCTAGAGATAGATGGATAAAGAATTAGGAATTCTTTAAAATTTAAAATAGAATTTTAAATTTAGAATAGAATTTTAAAAAGTTCTGTATAATACTTAGAAAACTTAAAAAAATGAATGGGAAGAGTGAAACCAAGAGAAATGTAACTCCCAGCTTATTAGATGTCAAGCGTGTGGAGTTTGTGGTCTCATGACATTGAGGAATGAAGTTGTAAACCAAAAGAAGAAGTTAGAAGAGTTTATTGGAAATAAGGAGAAGAAGAATAGCTCCTGGATTTCCAGGAGGGACCCCAGTGGGTGACCACAGAGGCCTTTGTCAGGGTAGTTTATACAGCAGAGTCACAACTGGGTCAAACCATAACCTATAGGATTATAAGTATAGCTGCTTAGACAGTATCAATCCAGTGGGAAACAGCAAGTGTACATAGAAAGAACAAAGGCATTTTGGGGAAGGAATGGTCCAGATGCTCTAGTTGCTTACCTGGGTGTCTGATGCCTATCTGGATTCACTGGACCAGGTGGTGCTAACTCCCAAGTTACAGTTTATGCTTTAGGGAGGCATGTAGGCCTGGCCGTTGCATCTTTATCTGAGGCCTGGCCTTCTTCAGATGTCACAGTTCTGATGTCTTTATTTTTTTGTGCTGACTTCCTTTAAGGTGCAGTCTCTTTCTGAGTGTATATTAATTTCTGTCTAACTTAGCTCCCTGTTAATAGAGGGAGGTGGGACCATACTAACTATTATGTCAAGGTGTTAGTGCTATCACCTGTCACAGCTTGTTTCAGTGGAGCAGGCCACCACCCCCTGTCTTGTGCCAGGAAGTGCCAACTTCTCTTATCCCATTCCCAGTGGCCTTGCTGTACTATAATGAAATACAAAATTATTTGCAATACACTGTAACAAGTGCAGTAGGTTATGTACTGTAACTATAGTGAGGCTATAAATGAGAAAGTATGAATTTTCTTGAATTGTTTAAGAAAGGGTTTCCTTGGTTGTTTGCAGACAAGACTCAGAAGCATTCAGGGAATGGCAGAAATTATCCAATACCTGAATAAGGACAGTTTTCATGGTTGTGGAGTTGTAACCATTTAGTTAATGTTGGAACTAGTTGCTTCTGATTTTTGCTTCATTTAAAAGAATGCTTCTGCTTGCCAAATTCTGTTGACTGTTGGTGTTGAATAGAAAGAGTTTTGAACCGAATTTAGTGAATTAGAATTTACTTTTGTATTAAGTCTTCAGCTCTTGGATAGAAGGATTGCTTAGCCTTATAATTGACCTTTTAATTGAGATTTCTGTATGAAAGGATTCAGGAAAAACATTGTTAGACTTTAATGTTATCCAAATAGCAATGGATGTTTAAAAAATGCATTGTGGTATATTTTTTGTTGACTGCTATAAAGATATCCTATTTGTTCAAATCCTTGTATGAAAAATAGATTTCCCTAAGGATTATTTTTCTTTTATAGGCAGTAGACCATCTAATTCAAACTTGCCCTCAGTTCCCACAGTTGGTTCAGTTCTGCAGGATCCAGTCTCAAATATGAGGTGTGTAAGCCATTAACTTGGATATTGTAATTTATGCCATTTAATGACTCTAGTTATGTTTTTCTTCCCTTGTTCTTTTCTTCTTTTTATTCTTCCTTCCCCTTTTCCCTCCCTTTCTCCTTCTTTTTCACAGACATGGTGTTTAGATGCTTGTATTATTTTAGAAGTTCATTTTATTTCAAAAGATATGAGATATAAAATGTTTATAAGAAATGGCTGTTAGTAATAATAAATGCTACATGCTTAACAAATTTCATTTATATGAATGTATCACTTAGGCTTCAAATGACTGTAAATCAAGTGTTTTATGATTTATTTTATAAGGAAAACTTAAAATGCTGAAATTATCATTTCTCAGCCTTTTGGCTAGGATCAAGTGTAGTATTTGTTTTTATCAGTTTAAAATGCTGAAATTATAAAGACAGTCCATCAAAGCCACTATAATACTGAACTATAGATAGATTACTGTCATTACTTTTGTTTAAATGGAAGTATGAGTCTCAAAATTTAATTTGGAATGCTGTGAACATATTTTCCACTACTGCAGCTTTAGTGGACATAAAACTCTGGATTTTCATTATCATATTGCAAAAATGGTACTGCAGAGTAGGCTCTGGGAGCACTGGCTTGTATTTGTGATATCGTTCGGGGTTAAGATTTATGTGATACAATATAGAGAAAAAGTATTAAGGGTAGTACCTGTGACAGATGACCACTGAGAGCAGACACATAAAAGTTTTCATTGATAGCTCTGTATCAGGGCCATAATATAAACTAGAGTACTTCTATTATGAACAGATACATAGAGGATAATTTATATTATTTGTTTTGCTTATAAGTCTGTGGCTACCTCCTAACTCCTTAATGTACAGGAGCCTTTAAAAAACTCACTAAATGTAAATGTTCATGCATATGTACACATTCATAGAGATCATATATAAATTGAGATCATTATAAATGTACCTGTATGTTATAGAATTAAGCAAAAAAGCACATGGTATGATTCCTTTAGTGCATACACATTTATTGAGTCTATGTCATAGACTGTAGCTGACAATGTAGAAATAAAGACTTGTTCTTGAACCCAAGGAACTTGTGGTTTTCTGGTGAACAGACAACTCTGATGAAGTCTGGAGCTTGTTGGGGTCATAATGGTGCTAAACAGAAAATACTCTTAACTGATGAGTTAGGACTTTGACTAAGAACTGATGCATGGAAAGGTTGTTGACCAAGTTGCTTTAGGAATCAGGATAGATCAGGACTTTAAAGGGTGTTTTAGGTAAAATGACCTACAGGCAATAACAGTGCTGTCTCTTTTGGTCATATTTTATTTTTTGCCTAAATTTGTATGGAATGGAATTTGTATGGAAATATATTTTATTTTAAAAACTAGAAAATTGATAAATTGTGTTGAATAACTTGGGTAATGTAACATCTTCCATTAGTATTACAGAGAGACTGGAACATGCTTTGGAAAAGGCAGCTCCTCTTCTGCGAGAGATTTTTGTGGATTTTGCACCTTTTCTTTCTCGAACACTTTTGGGTAGCCATGGACAAGAACTGCTTATCGAAGGAACAAGTAGGCAATCTTTCTTTATTTGCATTTACTTGCAAGATTAAAAACTTAAATGAGTAATAAATACGTGGTGTTTGTTTAAGCCTTTTATAAGACTTCCTGTGAGACATACTCGTTCAACAGAGGACAGTTTTTCAAGCAATTAGTTTTTATTTAAGAATATAGACTGACTTAAAAGCGTGAATCTTCACTTCTGAGCTAGTACTTTTTAAGAAGCTGCAGGACTTTCATCAGTGATGACATAGAATGAATTTTTCATTTCAAAAATGCTTGAGCTAGATGATAGCTGGGTCTCCTTATCTTTGTTTATGGTTGATGATTTAGTATAAGAAGCTTGTGTTCTACTCTAGATCACACATCCTGAGTAAACATTCCCATGTGTACTATAGCATCTTTAAACATCCACTTGTAGCTTCAGTTGTCATATTTTTGATTACGTCTCTGTGGATAAATGATTTCCTAAACACTTTCTTAAAACTTGGGAAAAGCCCTTTTTTTAGGTAGGTTAATAGTTTAGGATACCTGTATTGGAGTGTTACGGAAATGTAAGGTTTAGATAAGTTAATAACTTAAGATATGTGTAGTTGAGTGTCAGCCATGGTCTATCAGCCCTTCATTTCAACCTTAAAATAACTATATTTAATTATTAAGCTTTAGTGAAGAATTTCATCTCTGCTATAATTGTATATGGGTGATCTCATCCCCATAGAGTCAAAAAATAGTGATGAATGTATTTGAAAAAGAATGTTTTGGTTTTAGAAACATTCAGTTACATTTTGGGTAGCAGTTTGTTTTGATCTATTAAAGGAAATAACTTATTTGGCTGCAGTCTCTTTGATGAGATAATGAAGGACTTTCTACTAACTATAAGACTAAAAAATAATCGAATCAAAAAATTGAAGAGTCTGTTTACAAGGCTTTCTTATAATTTTTTTTTTTAGGGTAGTACTGAGGATTGAACTCATGAACTGGTGCCTGCCGGGCAGGTGCTTATGCCACTGAGCCTAATCCCCAGCCCCTTTCTTACAATTTTATTTCACATATCAAACATTTATTTTTAAAATTGATACTTGACAGTTATGTATTTGTGTTGTATAGTATCGCTGTCTTTCAGGCAGAGAGCTTAGCATTGCAGTTCTGCCATCAGGTCTCTGTGGCCTCTGAAGTCTTTTGTCACTTGAACATACTACACTGCCTACTTCCCAACAAGTCTATTCCCATGCTCTACACAAACAAACAAACAAACAAAAACACATTAATTTTTCAAATGAAACCATGAAGTATTATTTGGTGTTTTACTGACGTTGGTATTTTGAGCATTCAGGTCACTGGTCAGTGGAGATACATATGTAAATAAGCACTTGCTGCACATCTATAATTTTCCCTTAAATATAGGCATTTTAGAGCATTCCATGTGTGGTAAAAGGGACAAAAGAGCATTTATAAATCTAATTTTGGACAGCCCAAAGTCCTTTCTATAATTCTGTGGACAGACATAAATGGCCCAGGTCAGGACCCAGTAGTAGAAATTTTGATTTCTCTTGTGTAGCACAATAAGGATTATTGAACTAATTGTAGAATGTTCTGAATTCATTGGAAGTAGGTTTTGAAGTTGCAATAACTCTCAGCTGTTTGTCTTTGGGTTATGTTTTAAGGAAAGTGACAAGGTTTCAGACCAGCCGAGGGCCACAGCAGTGATGAGAGATGGGCTATGCCCTACCCCTTCCCTTTCAGCAGTGGCAGAATTAGTCTGATGAGCTATATTCATCTTAGCCTTATAGAACCTACACTTGGCCTGGTTAGTAACTTGCTTGCCTAATGCAATGTGCAGTCTTTAGCTAATTTTTAGGCTAGTGCTAACAGTGTTACCATCATTTCAAACACTTGAGAAAAATAGCTCTAAATTAAAAAATGATGGGGTGAATAGCCTGTTTGATTTGAATGTGATTTGTAAAACTTCAAAATGCCAACATATAGCATCATTGAGTGTAAGGCATTATTATATAAATAGAGAAGAAATAACTGGAATGAAAGCACAAGAGGAAATGGATAGAGTACATAAAGGAACTTAAGTGGGGAAAAATAAAGGAGAGCCACTAGGAATTATTTTAGATGTTACATACACCTTGGAACTTGAGCTTGTATCCTCCCCCATATAGAATTAGCAATTGTAGTTTTCTGTTTTTCATAATACAATTTAGTAATTTTAGCCAATTATCAATACTGCTTTCTTAAGATACTAGTTATATAATGTTCTTTGAATGAACTGTTTTAGATTTTACTAATAATTAAAGAATTCTTTAGATAGATATTAACTGTATAAAGTTCCTTCCTAAGAATATTTTTGGGGAACCAAAATAAAACATAAAAGAGAAAATGTAAATAAATTAATTTATAAGAAGGAATATATAGCACACAATGGCTTGCGTTTCTGTTAAGGTTTAGTGTGAGGTCAGAGGTCAAGGTACTAATAAGAGTGTTTGGGATGTCTGCTGCCATGAAACAAAATGGAAACTTGATTGATAGCTAGAGGGTTGAAGGGAGAGAGAGTGGTGGAGAAAGCAAAGGTCAGGGAGCCATTTCCCTTCTCTGCATGTATTAATGATCAACTCTCTCCAAAACAGAACGTAGATGATATTGATCAACATGGCATATGCTGTGCACATTTATATGAGTATTGTGAAACGTCATTATATTGTAATAAATGTTTCAACATTTTGAAAGTTGAAATAGTTGAAAAAAATGGTGATAGTTTTGATGTTAGGTTTAAAGTAATCATGGATACCTTGTTGAATGGTATAGTCAAATGTATTATAGGTATGGCACTTACAAAGATAATAATGTTGTATTTTAAAATGAACTGGGGCAAAATTATGTAAAGGATCTGTCCTCTTCTTTTTTTTTTACTTTATAATTTTTAAAAAAATTCTCTTTAGGTCTGGTTTGCATGAAGTCTAGTAGTTCAGTCGTGGAGTTGGTTATGCTGCTGTGTTCTCAGGTAAGTACAGGAGTTGGATTAAAATAAATTCTCACATGAATTTTTTTTTGACAAGGAAATTCTATTTTTGCAGTCAATTTTGAGTTTGCTGTTTTAACATAATTTTATTTTTATATTAAAAGGATTATTTCTTGTCCTTGATGTTAGCACATGGTTGTAAAGCAAGCATTGAGAGAAAAGAGAGGTATATAATTGAGAAACAAAGGTTTTTATAATCTCATTAAAATGTCTAGATCAAAAGATATTGAGATGACTAAGTTTTTTTGCTGTGTACATTAAGGTTATGAAAACAGATTTATTTCTATACTTCGTGGAGTGCCACTCTGATTCTACTGGGAATCATGGGTTTGCTTCCCTTTTGTGCAGAGGTTATAAAACGAGTGATAAATAATTTTGAGTCCTTGTCATTGCTAATTATTTTTGACATACACAACAGACTTGGGAAAACATCAACTAAAATGTGGCAGCCATCATAATAAGATGTAGAAAATAAATTTCTAAGAGCAAAATTACTTTCCATGTTCAAAGCATTGTATTTAAAGTGGTAAACATCAGTGACTTTTAAAACATACTTAAAAATCTTGTATCTTATGATCATTTGTTTTTGTTTTGCAATTAAACAGATGAATGTTTTTATTCAGAGTTTTCTTTGTAGTCTTTTAAAAATGATATCTTGCTGGCAGTAAATTCCCCTACTTAAAACTTTAAAATAGCCCTTTTTAATAGGATGGGTATTGGTCTAGAGGTCAAGGGTTTTGACCCATTTCAACACCTTTGACCTTCATTTACAACTCTCATGGTTTACTTGCCTAACGAATAAGGATAATGCAAAATTAATGTTTCTTTGCATTGATTTATTTGTTTTAATGCCTATATTACCAAATTTACGTAGACTGTGTTGATGGACATTTCATGAATACAAATTAAAGAATCATAGAAGGTGTGAAAAATCAATACTATGCATTCTCAATAAAATGCAATAAGAACAATTACTTCTAGAGATTATATCTAATGGGTTTTCTTTATAATGAACTTGTGAGGAATAGTTGTGTTTCTTAGTGGGTTTATTATTGTTAGCGTTAGTGAGAATTATGCTTTTATAATTTAATAATCTCCTTTAGAAAACACTATTTCTTTTAAAAGCTGATTAGATAAAATTTCTCATAAAGCCATGTGATTTGAAATCATTGCTGTTCTGTTCCTTGGCTGGACATTACCATATATTATTCTTACACCTACATGAAATTACCCTTTTAAGAAGTGTTCACTTGGGGTTTCTTCATAAGAATATAGGTTTGCTGTTTATAGTGATACACCTCTTTCACAGGTGAGTTTTGATCAGAAAGTCTACCTTCTGGTTTAGAATTGAATGTATTTTCTGGTATATGCAAGCTGTTTCAGATATTTATATATTTAAAAATATAAATATATTTATATATATTATATATTTATATTTAAAAATATAAATATATTTACATATATTATATTTTTATATTTAAATATTTAAATATATATTTATGTATTTAAATGTTTGAAGCTACAAAGAATTACATTGTTGCAACCTGTTTGTCATGTGTATCACAGTGCTGCTTAGTATTTATCCAATCAAATGATATATAAAGATGACTTGCTAGAATAACTTTCAAAAGTCAGAAATTTACAAGGATTTTGTTTGAGTAACATACATTAGTGGGTATTTGAAGTCCTTAGCATTTTTTATGAGTTCTTCAAAAGTTCTGTGGCATCTACACAAGATGTAGCACAGTGTGAAAAACGATGTGAAAAATGAAGCCAGAATTAGCTCCAGATGTATACAGATTGTTCTAGGGTGATAATTACATTTTTCACTTTGAATTTTCCTAATTCAAAGAGGTCAACTTGGTAATCACAAAAGTGATTTATTTTGTTAAGAAGTGAACTGTCTTTTTCTACATGAAAGCTTAAGAGATATGAAATTGAATTTCAAGTCGACATTTTGCAGATACTGGGTGGGGATGTCTTGAGTTTGATTGATAATTTTTTTTAGTCTGAGATAGAGTGGGAAGTAAAAAGCTACCATCTTGCTAAAATTTTAATTAATTTTTTAAGAGGAGATGGAGAGGATTGAGTGCCAAAGATCGAAAGATCAGGTCAAAAACTCCTTTTTAATCACATAAATAATGGGATATGCTTATGAACTTAGCATCTGCAAATTTGATTTAGAACTTTACAAATTAGTTGGTGTTAATTTCATGACAATCATCTGTGTTCTGATTATTTTTCTTGAATTCATTCAAAACTTTTCTTTTTGCAATTTTCAAAATAAGATGTCCAACCATGTTTTATTCCAAAAGAGAATTAGAACCTAACTTTAAGAAATGAGATGATTGCTTGTGGTTTGCTGACAGTAAGACCACACTGATAATTGTATCTCTTTAAAGCTTCAACTAGCATTATATTTTCCAGTGTTCACTCACTCAGTAGTTGATTTGGTATCATTTCATATTTTATTTCATTTAAATTGTAACAGCATTTAGGTAAAATGTTACTGGTTAGAATTGAAAGCTCTGCAGCAGTAGTGAGCATTAAACACACATGCATACACATATATCCACATAAGAATTATTAGTGTAGTATAATTTTTTTTCTGCACTGTAGACTGAATCCAGGACTTCAAACATGCTAGACAAGAGGCAAGTATTCTACCTTTGAGTCACATCCTCAGCATAAATTAATATACAATTATGGCTTATTATTAGAGTTGTTGAATTTTATAAAAAAATTCAAGAACTAAGTAAAGTAGTGGTTAATTTAAATCCTTTTATTTCTTAAAGTAAGACTGCATGTATTCTTTAGGAAATTGTGTGTTCTCTGATGCACACAACATAGTTGAACAAATTCCTAACTATATTTGGGATTCATTGTGTCACAAGTATGTCCCTCATTTGTGCCCCATATTAGTTGTGCATGTATATAAACCTGGTAGAAACTTATATGGATTTAAAGTAAATGTTAAATAAATGTTTGAAGTAATATACAGTGTTTGTGTCTTGCTCATTTGACATTAATATCATTTTTGAAAGAATTGACGTTGCATTCAAGGCCACTTTATAAAAGCTTTACGTTGCTCATCCTAATTCAGTCTGACATACATTCCAATAACACTACCTCCCTTCTTGGGTTTAAAGCTAAATTTATGACTCTGCATTGTGAAGTGCATCATTTAAAAATGGTTTCAACCCAAAACATCTAATAAATAAATAATGTGTATGGCTACTCAGTAGTAGACTTTCTAGACTAGAAATCATTCCATCGGATACTCAACAGTCCACTATTGGAGAGGGCTGTCAGATAAATCTTGTGGTAGCTGCATTCATGTCCTGTAAATCACACATTATTGTCTGAGCCTTCTGCCAGGTCATCTATTCTTTTCCCATTTATCAGAAATGCATACAGTATATAGGAAAAATAGAAGCACCAGGTAGTCTAGCCCAGCATCCTGAGTAATTAATTTGTAAAAGGTAATTTAAAATATTGCCTTAATTTGATTTTTCTTTAAGGATTTTTAAATCAAAACAATTTGGGGAAATATTTTCTTCACACAAAGTTAATAAAGTTTGGTCGTTTTTGACTAGATGTTTATGGCTCCGAACTATTAATCTAAAAATTATAATACTTATAATAAGAATCAGATAGTTCCATTCTTAGGATTCTTTTATGTCAGTTTTGTGTTTGAATTTTTTTCTGAATCTTAATAGTAAAATGCATGTCTTTTCTTTCACTTCCCTATAATTTTTTTTCTTTAGTGGTGAGTTCCTACTTCTCTATATTGAGTTTGTCACTTCTCAATATGTAACCCTGATGCTATTCCTTTTGCCTTTTTGGTTCATGAACTCTTCCTTTTCACAGTTATTATGGGTATTGGATTATGAGTAGGTTATTAAGAAAAACAAAAAATGGCCATTATTAGTTCTCCTTTATTGCTTGAGTCTTTCTTACCATGCTGAAGTATTTAATCACCCCAGCGTGCCATCACATTAATGTCTTGGCTCATGCAAAATGCTTCTCTTCTGGTTATTCTTAATTCTTGGCTTCTTAGTGTTCAGAGCTTTAGTTTATTCCTTTTTTAGATCATTGTATCCATAGTTTATACCTATCTTGTCTGTCTTTATCTTAGCATCCATCATAGTATTTACTATGAATTATAATAGATTGCAGTAATTTGTTTACTTCATTGTTTTCCTTCTCTATGTTTTAGACTCTGTAAGATAGTAACTATTTCTCCTTTTCCTATTAAAATATATTTAATACCTGGGGCAGAGTGATATGGGGAAGAGAATAAAAAATGAAGATATGATGTGTGTGTGTGTATCAGTTCCTCAAAATGAAAGTATTTACTATATATTGCAAACATATACTAATAATACAAAAGAAAAAGCAGTTGTTTCTGCTGGTAAAGATACCTAATATCTAGCACAGTTCTTGACATAGGAAAGTTGCTCAATGAATATTTATGGGAAAAATAAATCATTCTGCTTCTAGCAAAATTACAGTTGCTTCTGGACAGCTTTCCTTGACTTCCTCCTTGCTCATGATCCTAAGCCTAAATGAAGTATTTATTCAGGACTCTACCTGATCCATGGTATGTGAAACTTCATCCTTATTTAGATTACCTGTGGGTTTTCTTTCTATTACATTTGGACTATAAGTTTCTTGAAGACAAGCACTTTTCATTTTCTATTCTGTGTCCAATATTCAACATAATTATTTTTGAAGCATATATTTATATGGTTATACAATGAACAAATTAACAGTGACATGGATCACAAATTGCCATATTTTTCACTTTTGCCTTTGAAATTTTTCATTATGAAGTATTGACATACATTTCAGTGATTGCTTTTTATATTATTTACATTTTCTTTAGGTCAGCCATTCTGTCATTTCCAAATACTGTGGTTCTCTTCATTGATAAAAGCATCTTTGTTTTTTCATTTTCCTTTAACTTAATCGTGCTCACCTCTTTTAAAAAACTGCTTTATTAAGGCACAGCTTAATTCTAATAAATATGCATGTATGTTTAAGTGTGTAGAACAGTGAAAATTGACACATACACAACCATGTAACAACATTCTTAGTACAGGTAGTTCTCTGTGCCTCTTTGTAATCAATTGCCACTTCTGTCATCTCAGGTTGCACAAATTTATGTTACTGTGGATTAATTTTACTTAGTTTAGAAGTAAATGGAGATTTGTTTTAATTGGGTTTTGGATACTCATATTGTTTGTATTTAAATTACATATATTATTTTAAACTCAATTAGAGAAATAGATCTGTGTATTCATTTGCACTAAAACTATTCATTATTTAAAAACTGATGTGGCTTTTGAAAATGACCAATGAAACAAAAGCTCATGTTTTTGCCAACCTCAAAATAAAAAAATTTGATTATAAGTTGCTTAGTGAAAATGTAACGTTTTGTACCTATAAGGAAATCTTACAGTATGAAGCATTATACAAGGTTATAGTGAGACTCAACAATATTTTTAGAATTTTCTAAAGTTAGCCAGGCTTAGTTCTGTGCGATACCTATTACAAAAGTCTGACTGGCTTGATTAAGGTTTCCTCTTTATGCCTCTTGTGGTACTGTTTATTCATTCATTTACTCAACATATATTATATGCTTTTAATATGAGTCCTTTCCTTTAATTCCAGAGGTATACTGTGTAATAATAATGAATGTTGTTTGTAAAAAAAACACATAGTTTTAATTATAAATTTGGAAAATGTTTAGAACATTTTTCAATTGTCTTTATTGTAGGGCCTCTCAAGACAATTTTTGTGTGTGTGTATCCACATGTGTATGCTATATGTGTACTACATGCATGTATCTTGTATCTACCTGTATAGAGTAACTCATACTGTTGAGTCTATAAAGAGCATAGTGGGATTCCAGGTGTGCGCCACCATGCCTGGCTTCTTGTCCATTTTCTCAGCAGTGCTCATTTGTCTCAATAGCACAGCAAACATTTAATAGATACTTGTTGAATAAATCAGTATATTTACCTTATGTGGGTAAAGTTCCCTTCTGTAATGTTAATTCTTGAGTTTTGGATTCATCAGAAAGTATTAGTTAAAAAACAGACTCTGTTCTATTTAGTAATTATCCTATTTCTACTTAATTATACATTAATCTAAAATTATTAACCCTTATGTGTAGGAATCAGACAGCTATTTTGACTGCTAGCCTATGTTCAGTATGTGTTCTGAAGGAAGGAAACGATACATTCTAAATTGGCTTTACCTGATCAGCTTTGATTCTTAGTTAAGAGTCAGGACTGATAACCTTTTTTGAAGAAATCAATTTTGTGCACTTAGATTTTTCTCTTTCTGGAGAACTACTTCTATCACATCCAGGCCACACTATTGGCTCGAAGTCTGGCATTCATTTTAGGCATCACAACTGCTGCTAACAAAGACATTATGACAGACGTTAAACCTCTGGCTGTTGAAAGTGGTGTGTTTCCCTAAGTATATGACTACTTTGTTGTAATACCAAGTTTTTTAGAAAAGAAATAAACGTATATTTCACTAGAATGATCTCACCATTTCCTTACAACATACTCAAAGCAGCTTGCACAGCAACAAATTTGCAAAATGCACTAAACAAGGAAGCATATAGTTTGATACGTTGTAAATAAATTATTACACTTACTTAGTAACCAACTAGTTTTTACAGGGAAAATAGGACTTTGAGGAACAGTTTTTTGAAGTTTAGTTTATGTGTAGCATGGTCCAACTAGGATTAGTATAATTTTACATTTCAACTTTTTAAATAACATTATCCTCTTTTTGATGTGTTTATATCTCTTTCTGAATGTACTTATAGAAAATCAGTGAGTATAAATTAATTGTCACTCAGCTTGGTTATTATCTATACATACAACCTTTGGATTTTGCACAGGATGAGAATCAATAGGGTGGGGTGTAACACTGAGATTTTAAAAAAATAGGCATCCAGTGTAATCACCTAGTTTTCCAGCAGAGCCACTATGAAGCTTTGTTTTTCTAATGCACAAAGGCTTAAAGCCTGTTGATAAATTCTCAGAGTTCTCAGAGTTAATTTTGTATGTATAGCAATTGAACTTAAAAGAAGATACTAAAGAGCTGTGTAGCAGGTAAGAAGCCTGTGAGAGTTGGAATGGGCAGTTGAAGGCTCAAGCTTCAGAAATTGGTCATGAAAAATGGTAGAAACACTGCTGTTTAAAAGTATTTGAAGTCAGCTTAATGACTGTGCTTACTATGGCAAAAGTATTTTTAAGATGTTCAGTAATTTATAACATTTCCATAGTAAGGTACATTTGCCTTTGAACAATAAGAAAAACATACTAAAGTCAAACTTAGTGAAGTATGTACTTTTTAAGTAAAATAGGTAGGTAGACTAGCACTTATTAATTGCTCTTTATTTGAACTTGGCTATAAACTTTTCTGTAATATTAATTTAAAATTCATATTGTAGACCAAGGAAAGCACAATTTCACTCTAGATGTAGGATTTTTATTTGAAAGTTAGGCCTCCTGTTGATTTACTGCACACTAGGATTTAGAAAACACAACCTTTTAAGGTAAATTTTGTGGAACTGGCATTACACCCTGTGGCTTGGCAGTCTAGTCAGAAGGATGATACCATGCTGACTATAAAACTACATCTTTGAACATTATTCTCCAGGGTGGTAAATGCAAAACAAAGTAATATCAACTGGCACTTAATTCTGCATGTTCCCTGCTGATTGGGGTATTCAAAGAAATGGAACTCTTCCTGACAGGAAGTCAGCCTATGAGTATGGAGACGTCTGAAAATAAAGTGTGTTTTATTATGGCACCCTCCTGTTTTACAGCTAGTCTTTTAAATTTGAGATTAAGAAGAGAGTTAGGAAAAGAGAAGGTTGCACAAATAATATCCTCAGCGTAAAAGTTTTCTTTGGTTTAGTATAATTAAGAAGACATGTCAGTATCTCTCTTTCTTAGCTATCAGTGTTTGTCTTCAGTCTTTTTTTTTTCATATAAATCTAATTTAAGGTGTTTCAGAAAGATAAGTTAAAAGTTTAAAATGTGAGAATGCCTTTGTTTTAATGCCAAACTCTCTGGTAACTTTGAGGTTTCAGCTGCATGCTCATACACATACTTCTCTTAAATAGTAGATAACATAATGGGTCCAGGTTTCAATTGTACTGTCTCTTTAGAGTACATGTACAGTTAGAAGACAATTTAGGATGGGACCATTTTATTACTAACTATATGTATTCCATTTATTGTATCTTTTAAATTTGGTCTATTTTTAGTTGGACCACCATTTTATAATATAAAAGTCCAAAAGTATGTATATATTTTTAACAAAATTTGATTTAAGCCTGAATGAAGTAATAATCAGGAACCTGATACTGGTTTATATGCTTTGCACATGGTCAATTCTCCAGCTACTTAAAGAGGACCATGTGAAGGTGACTGTCATCTCTGTCATGGTAACAAACAGAGGGGAAAAAAATGATATGGGCATATATTTAAAAAATGCTGAGGTAGAAGAGTGAGGAAAATGCTGTGATCAAAGATTTTAAATTTTTAATAAATATTTTTCCTTTTACTACTTATTGTGTGTTCTTAATTCATTTTTCTTGCTTGAACCTAGTTACTTGTTGAGTAAAATGAATATATTAAGATCTTATTTGGTAGTATACATAAAGGTATGTAGAACTGGCCATAAAGCAGAGTAAATCATAAATTAGTTATTAGGCATGGAATCATGCTTTACGATCGGCCTGGGCAAATTAGCAAATTCATGATCATCCTGCTTCAGCCTCCTACAGTGCTGGAATTACAGGTGTGCACCAACACACCCTGCTAGATTAGGAATTTTAATCCTTCTTTTCTGTGTGGATAAGATTAGTGGGTGAGTTTCACCTTTTCTTATACCTTCTCAGACATGCTTCCATAGTTTTCTATTCTAGCTGTTAAAGACAGCTCTTTCTAGGACACTCGGCAAAATGTACCTGCATACAAGTAACATTGATGTTATTATCATGGGGATTATTACCCCTGTGATTTCTAATGGTTTTCTTTGAAAAATTGAGTGCTTTTCTTTTATACTACATTTCTTTTAGCTTCTTCCTTTGTATCTGTAGTTGAGTATTTTTACAACCGTTAACCTTAGTCGCTGATTGTTAGCTTTTTTTTTCTGACTAAATACATCATTAGCATTAAAAGTTGCTCAACATGGTGATACTCAGCCTGAGTCCTGTCAGAATGGAGGAAGGACAAAAGGAGATACCTCTAGAAATACTTCCCCCACAGGACTACAGTAAGTATGTGAGGTGATGTGTGTATTAATTACTTGATGTCACCATTTAGATTCTACAGATGTATCAGAACAAAGCTTTGTATATGTAAGCATGTAAAATTTGTGTTTGTAAGCTATAACTTTGAGTATTTTGTTGCCACTGCAGAAATTTGAAGCACTGCAAATGATGAATGTTTGGATTAGGAATATTCAACTTGTATCATTATTTCACTTATGCTGTGGGCCCAGGAATGGCTTATAGAACTACAGTCATCCACAACATGTCTTAGGACTTTTGTAAAATAGTTTATACCATCAAATATCTCACTAAGGCATGGATAAATATTTGAAAAAGACTTGTAGAATTACTGTTGATTGATAGGTCCTATTTCTTTTAACTAGGAAAGTCATTAATAAATGATTAGCTATAGATTATGGCTGTTGATAACTAAAATAAAACTATGGTAATATATCATATATGTGTTTTATATAGTGTATGTTTTAAAATCTGAAACCAATTTGATAGGTAGATGTAGAATAAAGTTCTGAAAATTTTAAATTCTGAAGATAATCATCATTTCATAGCACAAACCTAAAAAAATAACCTGTCTGATCCTAATGAGTGTTAACCTTATGTGATGGTGCTTCCCAGTTTGTTACTTTTTATTTGAAGTTAACTTTGAGCACTAAAATGAAAATCTCATTTCATATTAAGCTTAACAGTTTTTTCAGTGAATATGTGGTATCAGATTACAGTGGTCCTTGCTCAGAGAAAAGACCCTAAATGGTTAAACAGCAGGAAAGTTTTCTGCTTTTAGTTAAAAACTGCTGTTTTCTATATGGCTTATTTACCACATGTTTAATTCCTAATGTTGTGTGCTGTGGGACTGGGTATGCAAAAGTCAGCAGAAAGAGTTCTGGTTTTTACATCTAGAGCTATTACTTGTAGTACAATAATAAAGGTACTATTTTATTGGTTTATTTGTAATTAACTTCAGCACTAGGCATTCATATAAATCATTGGTAATCTGTTTTCTTTAGATTTTTATTCTTTTAAACTGTCTTAATGTATTCGCTGTCTGTTGTCTTTATACATATGGATAGAGGTTATAATTGCTTTTTGGAATTAGGCTGTCAGAAACCAACATATATGTGGATTCAAGAAATGATTGAGGCAAGCTAATGAATTTTATATAAAGATCTTTTATAAAGATTTGTTACAGGAATAAATATTCAGTGGTAACATTGTTACATTGTGAAACAATAAATAATGACTTATTTTCTGCTCAAGTTAAAAAGTATGTGGACATTTAAACAATAAAAAGGCAATAGTTGTTAATTACAGAACATTTATAGCATTTTTTTTTGCAAAATCCTGGCAAATACATGGTTTCTTTGAACTATTTATCAACTTACTGATAGTCTTTTAAAGATTTTATTCTTAATATATTTTTACATTTTATCTGATAAATCTTACATGTTGACTAACATATATCATTTTGTGCCTATCGTTGTTTATGATTACTAGTTCAAAGTGAAAAAAATAAAGGCAACCATTTTTTAAGGCAACCATTTTTAAATTGAAAAAGAAAACTTTGGAAAGAAATATCTCTGTATGTTTAGCTGGCTTTAACCAAACTAAATATTAGAAAAAGTTTTTGACTTTAAAAGCAACTTCATTCAATAAATGTAGAAACTTTAATTTTCCCCCATGATATGAAAATCTTAACTTGATCATTCTTGTAAAATGAATGTTAAATATATTGACATAAGAGATGAGTGGCATGAAAATTACTTGCATGCATCATGAAACTAATGCTTTAAAAAATAATTCAGTTGATAAATAAGTTTTATTACAGCTGAGTACATTAGATGCTCTAAAAATCTTTTAAAAATAATTAACTGTTTTATATAGTTTTAATGGAAGTCTTTCATGTTTTCCCTCCAGCAGTCTCTAATGAACACTCCTTGTAATTTCAGCGCAGGCTTTCAGATTCCCTAAAGACTTGACTTCAGGCTTTAAAGGGCAGCAATTGCCATATGTCTGAAGAACTGGAGTTGCCAAACAGACTGACCATGTACTAATAGGACACATTTATATAGCTCCTGAGTGTGGAGCCCTGGTACAGTCTTAATGATGAGCATCTGTTGGGAGTATATAGCTAGAAAAGGGTTAGAGCAAGTTTTGCCACCTTCATGAAAATCAGTTTTCTGTGTTGAGTAGTGAAAGATGTTGACTAAATTGATGCAAGTTTGGAAGTTATTAGAAGGACCATTATTGTTTGGAAATTGTGTGTTATTAAGAAAGTTTAAAAGCAGATTTTTTTTTAGTACCACTCACATATGTATTACTATTTCATAAACCCAAGCATACTGCAAGAAGATTGGGTTTTTAAAGCTTATTTCAAATGATTAAAAGTACAATATGGTAATTGTGTAATTGATTGTTATCTCAGGGTTTTGAGATTTAAAAATCTTTGTATTGTGGCTGAGTGTGTTAGTGCACGTCTATAATCCCAACTATTTAGAAAGCTGAGCAGGAAGATTTTAAGTTTGAGACTGGCCTGAGCAACTTACTGAGACCCTATCTCAAAATAAAATACAGAAAGAGTTGAGGATATAGCTAGGGTTTAATCACCATACTCCTAAACAGCATCTGTGTATCCTATATACAGCTCATGAATACTTTCTCAGTATTCAATTCCTTACAAACAGTGTTCATTGAAAAGTACTTGTTAAATAGCAACTATGAAATTGAGCCATTTGCCAGTTAGATTCTAACGGGAAATTTTGTTTTTATTTCCATCTTATTTTATAGTTATTATATATATCTTTTGTTGATTGAGCCATATTTTGCACAAACTAGATAGATATTTTAGATGTATGTAATGGAACTGGAACCTTGTTTTTTTCAGTTTTAAAGAGAATAAAACCAAACCAAACAAAGTGGAATAAAGCTAATCAAAACAGAACAATGAAAGTGATACAGAACTTCAAAAGAAGATAATAGGAAATCAGTAATGCCTGTCATAATGTCTCTTGTGTTTTTTCAAAATAGCTGTCCATACCATCAGACATAATAAAATCAAAACTGAGCAGAATAAAACCAATCAGAACAGAACATTGAATAAAACAAAACAATAAAATGGAACAAAACAGAACAATACTGGATTTCAAAAACAAGACAGAAGAAAATCCTCCATATTTGTTATATTGCATATTGCTGTCCTCTTAATAGTTGCTCAGACTACTAGCTTTAGGCCTGCAGAGTCAGTCAGACAGTACACGTGTTAGGTTGTTTTTGTACCTTAGTTGCTGTCATGGGGGTTGGCTCACAGGAAGGGAGACTGGCTTCCTGTTTCTCCTCTCAAGCCCTGCATGGCCTGTGCCAGCTCCCAAGAAGGGTGAATTGGCTTCCTGTTTCTCCTCCCAGGCCCACCATGGCTTCTGCTGACTCATGGGAAGAGAGAATTGGTTATTTTTCCTCCTGGGTTCTGTATGGCTTATGCCAGCTCATGAGAAGGGCCTGGAACCTTCTGAGGTCAAGAATCTGTTTTACTATTTCAGTAGATTATTGTTTATCATCTAAAGACATAATAGCATAGAACCTTTCCTTTACATTTAGCTATACCTTGTGGCATATGGTTACTCAAGTTTTTGTTAGATATGCTATTGAAAGAGTACTGACATGAAGCTCAAACATAGTTGAAAAGTTATTAATGGTTTACTTGATGTACTTAAGAGGACTATATCTTGACTGTGAACAACTTTGCCTCGTGTTGACCTTTAGTACTGTGTATAATGTGTTATTCAGTTTTGTGTTAATACATTGCCTTTCTTATTTGATCTCTTCTGTGTGACTTTCTCCTTTAACTCCTAGTAGTGTTTCTTTCAACTTTTAGGTAACTGGAGTGACATTGATCCAATCTGATTTATTTACAGACTTATAGATGCCTACACTATCTTAAAAATTCACATAGATATTTAATTAAAGGAGCCAAATCCTAGCTGGGCACAGTGGTATGTACATGTAGTCCTGTTTCTGTAAAAGTGGCTCGCCAACTAAAACATTACTGGGTTCTGGATTGCCTCTCCTCTAGAGTTACATTCTAGGTTCTTCTTGTCCCAAACAAAGAATTGAACAAAATGAGCAAAAAGCAGTGGCCAGTTTATGCAAAAAAGTAAAAGTGAAGAGTGAGGGAAAAACTGGCTCTGCTGAGTGAGCTTTGGCTGAGTAAAGGGAGAAAAAGCAATAGAAAGACACCCTGGATAAAGCAGAGCAGGCTACTATGAAGAAAGTTATGATGGCAAGTTCCTCATGGTCCCTGCATTCTTAAATTTTCCAAATCCCAAGGAAATAATGAGAACCTCTACATATGGGTTGTGAGAGGTAGTGCTGGGATCCCTGGCCTCCGCTGAGGTCAGGTCTCATCCATGCTATTGAAAAATCTCCTGAGAAATGCACACGCAGGGCTTTGGGAACTTTTCTGCCCATGTGTTCCAGGATCTGGTAATTAGCAGGTCACATCTATTCCTCAGCTGGCTTTGTCACACTCTTATCTCCTATCTAATCCCAGCTATGTTGGTGGCTAAAGAAGAAGATTTCTGGAGCCCAGGCATTCAAGGCCAAACTGGGTAGCATAGCAAGACCCTGGATTTAAATCAAATCAAACTGAACCAAACCCATTTAAGTCTTATGGGAAAGTGAAGCAAACAAATATTCATGTTAGAGCTATTTTATAAGGCAAGGAAAAAGGCATTATTATGACATGGTGATGAAATGGTCCCTAAGGGCTCATTGCTAAAGACTTGATTCTCAGAGCAGCAAGTGTTGAGAGGTGAGACTTTGGGCAGGTAATTGGATCATGAGGATCTAACTGTATCAGAGGATAGAGTAACCATATTTTTCATTCACCAAAGGATATTCTCCAGAATAGGCCATACTTTGGCCAGAAAAGAAGACCCAGTAGATTTTAAGTATTTGAAGTCATATATTTAAAATTTCATATGTTCTCTGACAGTGGAATAAGGAACCAATAGCAAGCAGAACTGTGAAAAGTGTACAAATACTTAGAAATTAATAGTGCTGTTAAATAACCAGTGGGTCAACCAGGAAATTTAAAGGAACATTTAAAACTTTCTTAAATGACAGTGAAAGGACAATATACCAAACTCATGTTACACAGGAAAAGCAGCAGTACTTTGAGGGACATGTATAACAGTAAGTGCCTACCTGAAAAGAAAAAGAACTACCTAATGGTTCAACTCAGAAGCTTTATTTTATTTCTTTTGGTAGTGAGGTTAAACCTAGAGTCTCTCATATGGCAGGCAAGGGCTCTGCCTAGGTACAGCCCCAGCTGTCAAGTAGCTAGGAAAGCAAGCACAAAGCAAACCAAAAATAACAGGAGTGAAGAAATAGTAAAGAGCACAGTAGAAATAGACAAAGATAGAAAAAAATGATATAAAAGATCAACAGAAGCAAGAATTGATTTTTCAAAAATATAAAATCAACAAGCTTTTAGCTAGCCTAACCTACCAAAAAAAAAAAAAAAGTAAAGAGCTAAATAAAATCAGTGAAAAAGTAGGAAATATGACAACTGGTACCACAGATAGCAAAGATCATTAGGAACTATGATCAACAGCTATTAACCAAAAATTTAGAAAACCTAGAAGAAGTGAGTACATTTCCGAATGTATAAAAACTATGAAAGTTGAACCATGATGACATGGAAAACACAAGTAGACCAGTAACAAGTAATGAAATTTAATCAGTAATAGAAATTTTCCAGCAAAGTAATTTCAAATACTGGATGGCATCTCTCCTGAATTTTACCAAACTTTATTAATATATGTGTTTTTAATTGACACATAGTAATTATGCACAGTTCTGGGTACAGTGTGGCATTTCAATACATATATACAATGTGTTACAATCAGTTCAAAGTGATTGGCATATCTGCCACTTGAGACATACTATTTCTTCTGTTAGGAATATTTAAAAAGCTCTGTATTAGCTCATTTGAAATATTTAGTTAACTCTTCCTAACTATAATGATCTGCCAGTGTACCAGACTTTTAAAGAAGAACTAATACCAGTTTCTCTGAAACTGTTCCAAATAAACTGCTATAAGGGTGTGGGGGTAGAGTAGGGGCTAACTCTTCCACATTCATTCTGTAAGGCTACCATTACCTTGATACCAAAACAAGACAGGACATGACAGAAAAAGAAAACTACAAACCATGATCCTGATGAACAGAGATAAATGAATTCTCAATCATTCTCAGCACTCAAATACTACCAAATTCAATAGTGGATCAAAAAGATTACACGCCATGATGAAAGTGGGATTTGTAAGAGTGTCAGAGTAGCTCAGTATACATGACTACAGTGTCACATGTAGTCAATAAACAGTGCATCATAGCAGCAAACTAAAGGACAAAAAATCCTATATTTAGTTGTCATGGAACCTCAAAAGAATCCAAGTAGCCAACTGTATATTGAGTAAGAAGAAAAAATACAGAAGTCTAACATTACCTGACCTCCAGTGAATGATTACACAGTACATTATTTGGTATTTTTTATTTATGTTTTTGGAAGTTGTGGAAGAATGTAGTGGATTGATGACTGGTGGGCAACTTGTAACACTAGCTGAACTCAGTCAGTATGATGCTGAGTGTGGATAGCTCACCTAGGGATTGTTGCCAACAACACAAAAGGAAAACTGGAGAGGAAGTAGTGTGTTGTTGGTTATCCTGTTGCCATGATTCTCCTGGAGGAGCTTGTCAGAACGTGGCTGTTCTCGTCGGAGGAAGAGCGTGGGACCATGTTGTCGCTGAGAATGACTGTTGTTCACTTTGGGGGATCTCTGGTCCTACTTTGAGCATTGCTTCCTGGCTACAGAGGGGAAGATGTGTGCTGTTTAAGATCCAGGAGAAGCTTGTCAGGCTGATTTCCTGATATGAACTAGGCTGTTCTCATCATTGGGGGAGATCTGGACCTCCTTGTCGCTGAGGATGGCTGTGGTAATTTTCAGGGGAGCCCTGGTCCTTATTTTGAGCATCACTTCCTGGCTCCAGTGGATATCACACAGCCTGCTGGCACAGATCCTTCACCCCGTTGTTGGACACTTTCTGGCTTCCATTGCTGACCTTTGGGCCTTCCCAGTGCAGGTCCATGAAAACAGACTTGCTTGAGACGTTGTCGTGGGCTCTAGGCCTCCAGCTGGACTCTTGCAGGATGGTGCCATGGGATCCAGGCCCTCAGCTGGATTCTTTGGGGTCTTTAGTGGGTGGACAGATTTTCTGTACTTTTTGACTCTTTGGGTGACTATTATAAACTAATTTTATAAATTTTGTGTCCTGTATTAAATTGTTTTCCTTGCAGACCTGGACTACAGCAAATAGACTTGATTGTTAATGAGATTTTTCTTTACTTAACAAAAATACTTTTTGTTTAACCAGCAGAAGCACATTATTTAAAGTTTGATGGAAATTTCTTTGGTATGTTTTAGTAATACGTAATATCCTTCTTGTTGTATGACTTAACGGCTTTAGTAAACTATATTTTCGTAAAAATTGATTGGTCAATAATTATGGCCTTTGGAAGTGATAATCAATTGAATACAGCTTAGGAACAGGTATGAAATTATTGACTCTGTTGTTTTTTGAGTCCTTCCTCTCCGAAGTGCTGAAATGTGTTTTGAAATTACTTAACTGCATTAGTGGTTGGATTTGAGGCTTTTAACATGTTTTTCATCAGTACCTCTGGGGAGAAAATAACCAAGATCTTAAATGTACTAGCATCTTGTATCATTATATAATTGTAAATACTGTGATGAAATACTGAAATGATCATGAAAGATGATGACCATTAAGCTTTTCTTTCAGCTATTAAAACTTGCCAAAGGTTATATTGAGCTGTGGTTTATGAAATTGTTTAGACTAACGCCTCTTTGATAATTGTTTCTGAATTGGAGAAAAATGCTTTAACATAGGTAGCTTGATTAATGAATGTTCTTTTTGGTTTTGGCGACTTCCACAAATTACTGTGTTGAATGTTTTATTGTGGAGAAAACTTGGTGTCTTTGAACACTGGGTTATTTAAAAAATTGGGAAGTTTTATTCTCATGAGCTTCAAATTCTTTTTTGAGTGGTATTTATAACAGCTTGCATTGTATACCTGATATTTGATACTGCATTAAATGTTAATAGTTAATAATTAGGAATTGTTTATAGAGAAATGAAAAGCCAATGATATCTTTAAAAATTATGCTATTTTTGCAGTAATAGTTAAAGGAATAAGGTTTGTATTTTCACTTCTTTATTATATTCAGTTTTTTTCTTAGTGAAAAACAGCCAGTTTTTTAAAATCTAGGTAACTATATAATTGCTGAAAACTATTAAAGAAAGATTCATAGAACATATCTGATCCTTGGAAAAATACAAGGGATGAAGTAATAAATTTGAATTTGAGTTTCTGTAAAAAACTGAACTTCTCTTATTGTTATTTACCTTCTTGTCTAATTTGATTTTAATGTAGAAGAGAAGTCAGTATTTTGTGTGGTCTGCCAAGTTGAGTTTAAGCAATAAAATTTTTTTTTATATTTACATAGTACCAACCTTATCTTGTTTTCAGTCTAACCTAAGTAAATCTAAACCTAAAAATCTTTGTGGAATTGAAATGACACACTTCATTATTTTCTATATAAGTAAAACCTCATTTACACATTGAAAATAAAATAGCTTAATGTTTACCTTTTTATTCAAAACATGTACCTCTCAGCTGATGTCTGTTTTGTTCATCCATAGTTTTTTTAAATCAATTTTATAATTTTTTCTCAATTTTATAATTTTTAAAATAATTATTACAGTTTTACATCATGAAAAAGTGGATTTGAGAAAAATGTTACTGGAAAACACTTTAAAGTTGATTTTAACAATAAACTTTTGGGGCTGGGGATTTAGCTCAGTGGCATAAGTGCCTACCTGGCAAGTGCGAGGTCATGAGTTTGATCCCCAGTACTGCAAAAAACAAAACAAAACAAAGAAACAATAGACTTTTATTTTTTAGTTCCAATTTTAGAGTCACAAAAGCAGATTAGTGCATACATTTCCCACATACCACTTATCCCTTACATGTTCATAGCCGTGTCCTGTGTCAGCATCCCCCATAAAGAGATACATTTGTTATCATTGGTGAACCTACACTGATTTTTTTTTTGGAAAACATTGTCTTGCTAGATAGCTATCTGGCCTTAAAATCACTTTATCGTCTAAGCTGGCTTCTCATGGTGATCCACCTGCCTCAGACTCCCCTGTGTGGGGATTACAGGCATGCACTGCCATACCAGGCAGTTGACACTTTTTTGATCAGAGTCCATAGGTGACCTGGGCTTCGCATTCAGTGTCGTGCCTTCTCTGGATCTGGAGAGGTGTGTAGTGGCCTGTATCGCCATTGCAGTAGTGTGCATGGCAGTTTTACTGTCCTTAGGATTCTTGTGTTCTGTTTCATTCTTCATTACCTTCCTTGTGCAAACACTGTTCTTTTCACTATTTCCATAAGTTTTTCTTTCCTTTAATGTCTTATAGTTGGAATCATATACTAGGTAGCTTTTCAGATTGGTTTTCCTTAGTAATAGTCTCTTAATTATCCTTTTTATGGCTTGATTGCTTATTCTTTTTAGTATTGAATATATTCCATTGTTGGACTTAACCACAGTTTGTGTATCTTTTGAGGGATGTCTTGGTTGCTGCCCCAAATTTTGGTTTTTATTAGTGAAGCTATCAAAATGCAGGTTGTAAGTGACTAAGTTTTAAACTTCTTTGGGTAAATACCAAAGGTCACAATTATTGGATTGGATGCTCTGAGTATGGCAGTTTAGTTAGGAATCACTAAGGTCACTGCTAATGTGCTATATGTTTGCATTGCCATCAGAAATGAATGAGCTTTTCTCTTGCTCCATATTCTTTCCTTTGGTTAGTCTTCTGGATTTTGACCATTGTTTTTCTGGTGTACTGATAAATTGTTGTTGTTTTAATTTGCATTTCCCTACTTATATGTCTTGTGAAGAATCTTTTCATATACTCACCATCTGTATCCATTTTTTTTGCTGAGGTATCTGGAAAGATCTTTGGCGCATTGTTTAATGGAGTTGTTTGTTTTCTAATTGTTGAATTTTGAGAGTTTGGAACCTCAGTACCAGGAACAAAAAACTTATCTGTGGTTTCTTTATTTTCATCTTCTCCTGCTATCTTTCTGAGCAGAGGAAAGTAAGGCACCTGCCCTTAGCAACATACTCTTTTTGTGGAATGTGATTGCTTCCTTTTAAGCTGTCTGCCTTTTAAATTCATTTTGTTTGAAAGAAAGGAGTTTTACATTAGATTGAAGTTTCTATTTTATGTTTGATTTGATTTATCTTAGTGAAAGAAATTTAGGCTCTCTTGTACAGTTCACGTGAGAACTAAGATTTTGAGAGAATATATTATAGACTTATGATTCACTAATTTCTGAATATTAATTAATTATAGAGCAAAAATACTATACCTGGAAGAAAAAAATAAGGGAGTATGTAACATGGAAATGTAGTAGTTAATCCACCGTGATATCTAGTTATTGTCAGAATCAGTGAAAACACAGATTTTATGACTTTTTCTTGTTTCCTCAATAATGCATTGCTTTTTTTTGCTGTTGCTAGACATAACAAGTGACTACCATCCATTATCTGCTTGATTTTGAATTTATCATTCTACTATATATGTTTTGTTAATGAGATCATACTTTCACTGTTATTAAAATAGAATTGACCAGATCTCAGCAGAGAGTCATTTTTTGTCCTGAGAGCCATGTTGTATTTTTCAAAGTGCAGATTAACACAGAACAAAAGAGGAATTAAAAAGGAGAAAGTAGAAGAGAAGAGCTGAGGTGGGAGAGAATAAAAGAATGTGGAGTGGAGTGAAACAGTCATTAGTTTGAAATTGCATAGTATTCGAAACTCTTAAAATAATCGGACCCATAAAAAATTAATATAGTTTATGGTGAACAATGGTAAATACATAGACACAGACTTTTGTTTTAGTTTTTAAGAAAGAACAGAGAAATCAATTGAGGGAGAGTCATGCAGTTATATTCTGAGGGGTGCCTTAAATGTTACTAAGCATAATGATTATGCATATATTACTGATTCTTTCAAAAGGCATCTGTGTGTATTTGTGCAGATACATACATACAGGGGTGCACAGGTGTGTGTGTGTGTGTGTGTGTGTGTGTGTGTGTGTGCATACGTATGCCTGCATGTATGTGCATGCACGCTCCCCCCATATATCCTGGATGTATTCATTGACATTGCTCAAATCAGTGTGTTATTTCAGTTCAATAAGCTTTTGCCTTATTATTTTACTATTTATTTTGTATATATTTTATGATAAGGATTAGAGAATTAATTTGAATATACTCTACTAACTTTTTTCCTAGGCTTTTTATTGGATTTTTTTGTGGATAAACATTAGTGAACAAATTTTTTAATGGCTAATGAATATTCTTAAAAGATTTATAATACCTATTGATAACCCACAGGACAATTAATTGCTGTTTTAGAGCTGACCACTGGTCTAGCCCTGTTCACTGTTCTTTCTTGTCTCTCTCTCTCTCTCTGTTTCTTTTTGTTTTTTGGTACCTGGGATTGAACTCAGGACCTTGCTCTTGCCAGGCAGGTGCTGTACCTCTGAACTATATCCCTGGATGTTTGTCTCATTTTCAATCAACCATATTTTTTTTGTAAAATATACTTTATTTATTAAAGTTTGTAAAATACTTAGTTGTGCCTTCTCTTCATTTTAGTGATTCCTGGGCCCCCAAATGGCATAGAACAGAAAAATAAATATAGCTTGGCTCATTTAGTTTATTCTAAATCAGATTTTTGTTCACTGTTTAAATGTATTTTCTGATACCAATTTTTGTGTGTTCATAGGTGACAGGTGTAACAACTTTAAGAACTAAGGTGTGAAATTGATATAGGTGATTTTTTTCTGTTTTCTGAATGAAATTTCAGCTATGTTTTGCTGTTTTTTAGGAGTGGCAGAATTCTATTCAGAAGAATGCAGGCCTTGCTTTTATTGAACTTGTCAATGAAGGAAGGTAATCTATTTTATATCCATTTATATTTTACATTAAGATCTTACTGTATTTTTCTCACGTGAACTAATGTTTTAGGGTTCTGTTTTTCTTGTTTCTGTTAGTAATACAATTAAACTCTCATGTTGATTATGAAAACTATGTCAACATTTAGCCATTTTGTATATTTTTTATATTTGTATTTATAAAATGTTATATTTATACTTAGTTATAAAATTTTTGTTTTTATGTTTACAATTTTTTATATTTATATTTTGTATTTATAAACATTGCTAGATGCTTATTTGTAAGGTTCTGGTCTTTATTTTTTAATAACTATGCTTGAGTTTCACAAGCACATGATTCTGTTTGCAGCTATAAAAGAAAGCTATGGTTATTTACAGTTTGTATAAAATAATATGTTTGTGGAGCCAATAATTAGACTTACATGTCTATATTATTTCTTATAGCCTGGCCATAAGGAGGTTCAGGAACAGATTTTAGTTTGTGTTTTGAAGTGATGAGAAAGGGAGGCGAGAGGGAGTAGGTAGGTATGGTTTCCACTTAAAGAGCAGAGATAAAGGAATCCAAAGAAAGACCATTTAGTGGTAGGAAAGAGAAAGAAAATATAGAAGTGAAAAGAGAAATAAAAGGGTAAAATTTTAAGGGACTGAATTTTAAAAGGTCAGAGTAAATTGAGAAATTGTAAGTTGGTCACTCGTGGCAGCTGATTTTGTGCTAGTGGAGTTGAATACCCCAGTGTAGAGTAGAAAGGTGTGAGGAGCTGCTCTTGGAAGTAGTACCCCGAGGGAAGTCTTTGCTTCTTTATAGTGTTTTGCCTAGTGTTGTTGAACTCACTCTTGTTGTGATAGTAACTGTTTGAACTATGTACTACGAATCCAAGCTCTCTTCCTGTTACAGAGAAAGAAAAAAAGAATATAGATGACTTTACATTACTGAAATTTTATATTCAGAAGTAATTGCAAGGGCTTATAGATTAGTCTTAAACACAACTTTATAATAGTAATGCTTTCTGCTAAATTCTGTGATCAGAGTAGGTAAACACAGGGTACTAAGATGGCACGGTGAACAAGAGTCCTTAAATTATTATGGAAGATCCGGTGAAATGTAACCAGACAGTGTGGTTCTCGAGATGTATTTTCATGGATGAGTATGGTCCATCATGAGACATGAGAAAATCAGGAGTTATGGTTAAATTGGAGGCTCTTTGTGTAAAAAACATTCCAATAGAGGGAACAGAATATCTGCAGCCATGATGCTGAGGAATGTGTATAGGAAAACTGTGTGTATAGATGAGTGTGCATGTGTGTGTTTGTGTATGTTGCGGTTTGGTAATGTGCTATTGGAATAGAATTGGACTTCTGGATCACACAAAGCCCCACTACAGCATATTTGGACTTAGGGTGGCAAATGTGTACAGATTTTAAACAAAAGAGGGTTAATATATTTGGATTTTAGAAAGGTAACTGGTAGCAGTATTTTGGATGGTTTGAAAAAGGAGACCTGATTGAAAGCAAGAACTGTGGCAAGGCTACTCCTAAAACTATATGAGAAATGGAGTTAGTCTGTGCCTGACAAGTAGTAGATAATCAATAAATATTGCAGTGAATGAATGATTAACACTTTAGTTTATTGGTAGCAGTACTTATTTATCAAATGATAAACAACTCTGAATTTCAAAACTGGAAGTTTGATGCTTTCAAAACCTATTTAGAATAAACTAAATGAACCAATTGATACTTGTCTTGCTTTCTTGGTTCTGTGCCATTATATACTAAATTAAATAGGAGTTGAGTAAGAAGGCAGCAAAAAAAAAAAGTTAATGATGTGGCAGGAACTGTTGATTATGTTCTTTAATACAAAATACAGATCAACATTTTCTATTAGTTATAGAATTTAAATAAAATTCTTTGTTTCATCAAGAAAAATTTTACAAAAGACAACTTTGATTATTACAGGTTTTACCAAGTAGAAACACTTTTAATTTTGCTTGTCAGTATTTATTAGGACAGGCAGCATAGGCTTATGATTAAGAGCACTGGCTTTGAAGATAACCCAGATTTCAAATTTTAGATTTGATATTTTGCAAGCACTGTTTACTTCTTGGGCCTCAGCTTTTTCATCTATTCAACCAATGTTTATTATACTCTGTAGTAGGAAGTATTCTTGATCCTGAGGAAACAGCAATAAACACAAGAGATTAGTAGGTTTTATATATGCTTTTTTGAAAATTGAAGATTTTCTGTATATTTTACTTTTGTAGCATGTTTGCAATACTCAAGCATTACACTCATTTGTACATCACACATCTTCATTCATCTCCTCTCCTCCCTTTACCCTCTCCTTTTACAAGAGTTGTATCTGTTTCTTATTAGCTTTTATTTTGTTTGTTATTTATATTTTGGCTTTCTCATGTAAGAAAAATCATGCATAAACTTGTATGTCTGATTTCACTTAACATTATGGTATCAAAGTGCATCCATTTTTAGTATGTCTTATATTCTAACAAACATTGACAGTAAGGAAGTTACAAGTAGGTTATATAATATTTAAATAATGATAAGTACTATGGAAACAGAAAATGTAGACTTAGGGTAAGTAATTTTGAGTTTTGTTTTGGTAGATTTTTGAAGGAATTAAAAAGGATTTGAATGTTTGAAGTTCAAATAGAGTGGTCAGATTAGAACTCTCTGAAAGGATGACCTTTGAGAAAGCACTTGAAGCACAGGAGTTAACCCTTAGGGCACACACGTAAAATTCCTGAGGCCTAGGGAGTAGCCAGCGTACTGATGAGCTCCCACAGTCTGTCTGAGGAATCAGGCCAATATGTAACAAGAACAAAATGATCAAAATAGAGGGAAGTGAGAAATGAAATTAGAGAGTGATATAGAGCAAGAGTTTGTGTAGAGCCTTTGAAATTTATTTTGTAGGAAATGAGAGTGATTACAAGAATTTGAATAAAGAAATAAGACAATCCCTAGTATGTCTTCAAAGGAGCATTCTGGCTTTTGCCCACAAGAATTGAAGCATAGAAGCTAAGATCAATTGGGGCCTGTTGTAGTAATCCTAATAAAACATGATGGTAACTCAGCTTAGAGTAGTGGCCGCAGAAGAGGTAAGAAATGGTAGGTTTATGGACAAAATTTGAAGATATCCCTGACAGGATTTGTGAATGTATTGGTTTTAGGGTTGAGAGAAAGCTAGGGGTTGAGCATTACTGTTGAATTTTTGCCTTTTCACAGCTGAAGGATGATGTTTCTATCTTAACAGAATGGAAATAGATGTGGATATAGTTAGTGGGAAGAATCAGGAGTGTACTTAGGAAGTAATGATTGCAAATTCTCCAGCACACATTTAAGAGGTTATGTTAAATAAGCAGTGACTTGTTATATCTCCAGACCAGAGATATCATTTCAGGTATCAAGTATATTGATACTGACATCTGTGGTAACTGAGATTTGAATAATAGCTTTAGTAACATGAAAATTATTTTTGATTTAGAAGTTGTTTTGGGGAAGCTACTATGGAGAAGACCTCTTTGTAATAGATTTCAGAGAGAATCTGAGAATGGGAGAAGAAGAATTTTGAGACAGTGAATTTTTTAAAGAGAAGTTTTTCTACAAAGTGTAACAGAACAAAAAGAGCAGTGATAACTTCTAGAATGAAATAAGGTCAAAGGAAATATTTTTTTTAAAAAAATTAGAGCAAGGAACTTAGTTTGAAAGTGCTGTGGAAAAACATTTAGAGAACTGGAAAATTAATGGTGGAGAAAGAGGAGACTATCTGGAGTGGCATTTGTAAGTTAAGAGTCTAAGATAATTTATACAAACAGATGGAATAGCCTAAAGCACAGCATGGAGAGTCATGTATGGCAATACATGGGAAGTAAATGTGGAAGTAGAGTGATTAGTTGGATTTAAAAGGACTTAAGTTTGCAAGTGAGTATGAAGGGAGAAAGTGAGTATGAGGGGGTAAGTGAGTCAAAGCTTTGTGCAGGAGTGGGACGGTAATCACTATCTGCGTGGTTGTTATTAACACAGGTAAAGAGGAGAGAAGACATCATATAGAGAAAATAATGAAGACAGACAGTGATAGGGTGAGCTGAGTGGTGAATGACCATCAGTGTTGGGACGTGATGGTGAATGAGCTGTAAGTATGCTAGAAAGTTGTTAGAGAATGGGATGAACAGAACGCAGGCCATGCAGGTTTTGGAAACGATGAGATCTACCTGCAAGTGGCTGAAGTAGAGGGGAGGGAAAGATCATAGAGAACCTACAGTTCATGACCTTGGTTGTCTTTGAATAGGTATCACTTGTTACCCCTCATCATTGGTGTCTACTGTTTTACTCTAACAAAAGCGTCGCCATTCTGTTCTGTATGTGCTGTTTCCTTTGTTCCTAGTTTCAGTTTCCTTTGATTTGTTCTGTAAGGACATTTCCCTTGTCTTTTGTTTATGGTTTTATCCATGACTCCTAAAGAAGTGCCTGGCCAATTATATAAATTATTTTCTTCTGTAACTAGTTGCTTTCACAGTTTTATTCAAATCATTGATTTTTTTCGTATGAGTGGCATTCCATCTTCATAAATGCATTTTATAGAGATAATTTAATAATAATAATCAAATAATATTTGAATGTTTCCATCAAAATATAAAAAATTCACACTAAAAACTTTTCTAAAGAAATAAATTTTGTGTTATTCTCAGATGTCTGTATCTACAGTTGCTGTTATTCATATTGGGGAAATAATTACTCAAATAACATTTATTTTTATATCACGTTACCATACTTTTCATAAATCTCTGATTTCACTACTTGGCCTTTATCTTTTAATTAAGTGTTTGAAAGAAACAACCCTGAAAAGAAAAACCACTACTTACTAGTGAAATGGTGGATCTAGTATTTCAAATTTTATTCTTTCTTTAGAGGGTACAATACATTTAAAAGAACAAATCAGAGTTTTAAGTTTCTGAATTGGTAAGTTTGGTTTTCCTTACATAAATATTCAGTACCTTGAGGTTAAGTTAATCTTGTAGAAATAGATGTGTTTGTGAAGTAGTTTGTAGTGTTCAGCTACAAGATTTAATCCCAAGGACAAACAGAATAGTAATAAGGATATTTCTTTTCACTTTGAAGACCATTCTTTTCCTTTCTTACTGTGTAAGTCTGACCTGCTTTGACCTCATTTATAGAGTAGCGGCTATAAATTTGGCCTTGATTAATGTTTTATTAGTGTAAATAACATGAAGACCTTTATAGACAGACTATAGCATAAGGTTATCAGACTTGAAGGGTATCATTAGCAAATCAATTATTTAGATCAGACATAAGTAATTGTTGTTTTGTAGAAATGTTTCCATTAACTTGCATATTTAGGAAGGTGCTTTAGAAATAGATTGATTTTATAGTTTTGAGTTTAATCACTAATGTTTTTCTTTTGAATAACATTACATTTTAAAAAAATTTATAGAGATAAAATAATTAATAGCCATTGACATGATTAAGTGGTATATCTTTGATGACTTTTTCTAAGGGAAAAGTATATATAATAATAAAAAATTCCAATTGAAAATTAAATCTAAGCATTTTATAATCAAGGACATTATTAATCCTGAATGATAGTTTTGCTTATGGATATTTTATGACATCTTGAATGATTATCAACATCATCCTTTTGACTTTTTAAATATACAATTGATCTAAATATCTAATTGATCTGTAATTGTTTTTGAAAGACGTAAGTATAAATAACCAGTTTTCCATTATTAAGTTATGTTAAAACTGCCTTTTAGTACCACATTAAAGAAAACAAAGTACTGTTGCCTCTGACACTCTTGGATGGAATCCGAAGCTTTGTATTGTACTTAATTTTGTGTGGTTTGTCAGTTATATGTCTCAGGCTTACTTTGGTTTAGTTGTGTACTTCATTAGCTTTGTCTTTGTCAATATTTTCTTTACCTTAAAATGTATTTGAATGAAATGAATTAAATTGGGAAATATATTTAATTAAACTAATCCCAATAGCATTGCTATTTATAGTTTAAAATTCAGTTCTTTATCAGTAACTCTTACAAGTCTCCTTTGATTTAGTTTCATATTTTGTCTTTCTTATTCCTGTTACTCTTTGAGATTTGGGTGACATTTAGTATCTTGACTGGTTTTAGTTTTGCTGGAGGAAACAGGTCTGGTGGTTAGGATGCCTCATTTTTTTTCTGTCAGCCTGGTTGTGATCCCCTCAACAAATATCTGGTAGAGCATTTTAAGCATCCGATGTTATTCTAGGTAGCTGTGATCCAGGTAGTTGCACTATGAGACATTACTCACTGTAAGTTGTAATGATTTGTTGATGGTTCTGACTCCTGTTTGACTTAGTGTCTTGTAGAATGAATGATGCATTGGAGAAGTTGTTTTTTTTTTGTAGGAGGGATTGAACTCACAACCTTATGCTTTGCCACACAGATGCTGTGCCACTGAGCTATATCTTTGGTGCACTGTAGAAGTATTGATCATCGATGTATTTTATGTGTTTATGTATCCGTATATTTTATATATTTTTTGTGTTTAAGTGGTCTTGTTTTTGTTTCCACACTCTAACAGTATAAAAAAAAAAACCAGCGCCAATTCCCTATTGATAAGTTTTACAACTTAAAAAATCAAAGAATCCTATGAAGTTTCCTGTCATTTTTGTTACTAATTTTCTTAGTTTTTCCTCATTGTTTTAATTCTCTCTCTCTCCCTCCATACACACACACACACACACACACACACACACACACACACATTTTTTGAGACAGGGTCTCACTGTGCAATTCAAGTTGGCCTTGAACTCGCTGTGTAGCCAAGGCTGGCCTTGAATTCACAGAGATACTCCTGCCTCAGCCTTCTGAGTGCTGGAATTATAGATTTGTGCCACCGTGCCTGGCTCCATTTATATTTTAAAGTAAAAAACAGAAATTACTCCTTTTCTAGTAGGTTTAAACATTTGTTGATACTAATCTGGCCATGGGACCTAGTTTAAAAGTATGATTTTGTTAAAATTTAAGATTTATATTCTAATTTTAAATTTTATCATTTTAAACACATAATCAAAATGATCTATAATTATTGTATTTGGTATGGTTTACCAAAATATATTTTGAAAACTTTTATATAACCTTATAGGGTTTTACTCTTAAATCTGTCTACTCTCTTTTCCTCATGCTTGAAAAGCACAGAAAGGGCAGATTATCCCACGTACTGTTGGGCACATCCCTTAATTATCCTCAAGGGATACTCACTATCTGCTTATTACAGCAATAACTCAGACTTGTATCTGAATATGTAAATAGCTCTCATAAAAGACATAATGTTCCTGATACTAATACCCTTGTCTGTCACTTCAAAATTCAACTGCTCAGATTGCATTTTTGCTCTCTGAGCATTCATTTAGCAGCTGCAGCATTTTCCTTTACTTCTGTAAATAGCAAGATTTCTAACAAATGTCTCTGGAATGATTGAGTAGAAGAATGAATGGAAGGGAAGGTGAGGATGGAAAAGGAAGGATAAGAGAGAGGTCAAAACACATTTCATTTTATTCTGACTCCCTTGGTTATTATCATTTGTATTTTACATCTGGGTTACATTTTAATGGAAAGACAATGATATGTATTGTGCTTAAATAAATGTTGTGGCTGGAATATATTATTGTCAGTACCAAATAGAAGAGAAAACTTGATTTAAAGATTTTTTCTTGGAAAACCTGCAGTGTTATGTAGAGAATGGTAAGATTTCTGGTTAAAGGTTCAATATATGTATAGTAAGATGCTTTATGGAAAAGTCCAATAAATATTTATAAACAGTTGTTTTGATATTATCATATATTTTGGGTACAGTGAGATGTTGTTCCAAAGATTAGTTGAGTAGTTTCTTCATCTCTGTCTTTTGCAGTCCTGGGTTGAATTGGTGTAGAAGTTTGTGTGGTAGTTTAAACAGAGGAATCAACTTTTCTTTCCTCGTAAAATTCAGCTATTTAATGTTTATCATTTTGTGAGGGTTAATAAATTATCAAAGAAGACCACAATTTTCTTTCACTAATTAGAATAGTCATACTTCTTATTTCTTGTATTTTGGTTTAAAGCAGTCATGTAGTCAGATAATTTTTTTGCTTTTAATTTTTGAGCCTTGTCAATAGTTTGTAATTAATGTAACATATTTTCTTTAACAGATTTTATCTAGAGAGACTTGTTTTAGAAATTCCATGTGGAATTTTTACTCATGATTTTTCTTTGGTTTCTTTTTAAGCTTCATTAGTTCTTACTGATATAAAACAGTGGTCTGTGTTTGCACTGTGCTTTTTTGCACCCCTTAAAATGTTAAACTCCACTAGATTTTTGTGTTTTATATATTAGGTAGTATGGGATTTGCTGTTTGGTTTTTGTTAGAAAGGTGTAATGTGTACAACTTTGGGCTTATATCTAAATGGAGTCATTTACTAAATTAGATCAACATGAGTATTGTGGATAAAAGGAAGGTAAATGATGGGAGAAGAAAGGAAGACAACTAAGTTGGAGATGTTAAACGCAAATAAAATGAAGATGGAACAAATATTTATGGGTACTAGTTAAATTGCCAGTCTATATTCTGGGTTCTAGAAGTTCAGGAATGGACAGAAGAGACATTGACAGTGATCACAGGGTTTCATTTAATTGGTAAAGATATAAAATAAAAAAATTGGTATGTGTCTGAAGCCTATGAATAGTACTGAGAAAGTTACAACACAGAGAATAGGGGTACAAATCTGAGACAATACATTGCAATTTTAAACAGGATGATCAAAAGATGGACTTTCAGTGGGTGAATTCTTAGGCAATCCTAAGGAAACAACACTGGCAATGAAAATAGAAAGTTGTAGGTATTTTACAACAGAGGAATCTTCAAATGAATTCATACTGGGAAGTCAGCCCAGCTGTTTCCCTCAGTGTTTTCTTTGGCATACATACATACATACATACATACATACATATATAAATATATACATACATACATACATACACACATATATATATATATATATATATATGCTTTTCTTTCTGTGGGTATTCTTAAGAATAAATTATTACACAGTTCTCAGAAATTCTTCGATCTAGCATATGTCAGTTTGAAAACTGGCCTTCTTGCTTCCATTGTGGCTTCTGTATTACCATGAGTTATTTTAAAATACTTGATTGTGGTTATTGTACAGAATTAAGTTTAGAAAAACAGGTTGACGTTGGGGTGTGACATACTAAGTTTGCCATTGTATGAAATTACAGATCTTATATTCTTGAGAAAAATAACTTTATAAAGTGTTTGCTATTATCATTCTACTTTTAATAAAGGATGTGGATACACTATAGTTTCCCTAATCAGAGGCATTGCTTTTCAGTAGAAGTGGATACTATTTGGATTAACTTTCAGTTGAGAAGGATCTAGGTTGGCCTTAAATTGTAGGAAGCCCAGTAGAAATTTAAAAAAATGTAAAATACTTTTTTGTTGCTCACCAACTTTTTTTAAGGCTACAATTAGGCTTGTGTGTTTCATGATTTGAAAGTCTGTATGCTTTTTATTCAAAGTTGTTACTGAACACTTTTAACTCCAAAAGATCTTGAGCAATGTCAGTTTAAGGAATTCATGATAATTGAATTACCGAATATGCTGTGACAGAGAAGAGAGCAGAGAGAGAGAGAGAGATGACAGAGAGTTCTTTGAGTGGGGAGGCAGGTATATAAATAGAAAATAATTCCGCAATAAAAATAAAGGTGCTTGCTTTGCCAGTATGTACACCAAAAGATGACAAGAATAAAGATTGTATTAATTTATAAAGCTTGATATTTGTTCTCATATTACTGAGAAACATCTTTGGAAACTCCCCTCCCCATTGATCTGTTGTTTGTAGTTAACAAGTTTTTTTTTTTAGTTAGTGTATGTTTGTGATGTAGAAATTGCAATGTTAGAAGTATTATTAATTAAAAATATTGCTTCCTCTTGTTCATTCAGTTATTAGGGTTCTGGGAAGTATAACTTTCCTTTCTCATCAGTGTTTGTGTTTGTAGTGAAAATCTGACAGTTGTTGTTAATGGGGCTCGTAGAAAGCCCAGGAAACAGAACAGTGATACTGGAAACCCTTGTGAAAGTGTGTGTATGTGCTTACCCGAGGTGTAGGCTAGTGTAATCAGATGAGGACAGTGGGCTGTAATGTGGTTATGGAAGGTGGTTGTCATCATTATTGTTATTTATTGAGCTTCTACTGTGAATCTTTTCTACTTGGTTACTGGATAGGGCTGTTTGTTTCCTACAGCTGACATGAGTGAGTTTTTTCGTCTTTCTTTTTACATTGTAGGTATGAATTATACATAGTTTTTCTTAACATTAAAATTTGTGGATCATTTTGTGCTCTGCATTGAAAGATTTAATCTAGTTTGTAGTGAACTCAATATTTTAAGGCTGCTTATTATAATTAAAGGTAGCTTCTTTTTCCTTTACTTCTTTGAAAGAGTAGATTGTTAGTTGTTAGGTAAAATTACACATGCCCAGAACTGTACAGTTGAGAAATTTAGGAAAAGAGGCATATAGGCAGGGAAAAATGATTTTTAGCAAAGCAAAATAATGCATCTTAGCTTAAGTAGTCATTTTCATATTTTCCTTAGTGAATGAACAAGTCATAATTAAATAAAAAGTATATAGTTAAGACCTTCTGAAATAATGATTCAAAACTATTTTGTAAATTGTAATGGAAAAATATTTTCCCTTTTCTATGAGTAATATTATTAAATACTGTAAATATATTTTAATTTTTGTAATATGCTTTTAAAGTTAAATGGTAGTAAATTTGTATCATGAAATGAAAATATTTTAAATTTAAATTTGTGGTTCAATTTTTTCTAACCTAGGAGTTTTAGGGCAGTGGTGATGAACCTATAGTAAATGTGTTGTTTTTCTTTTAAGTAAAAAATGTTAATGTATGAGTTGTTTTCTAACCCAAATCTTTAATATGGAGGTTTATACAGTACTGGCACTTTGTGGTAAATCACTGGGCTTTGGATTTCGGTTTAGACATTCGTCTCTAAAAGGTTCATCTTCAGTGTTTTAGGACTTCGCTATTAATTGCTTGGATAAATTTATATACTTACGAATATTCGGTTTGAAGTACTGCCACTAACCATTTGTTGAGTAATGATTGAATGCAGCCTATCTGTACAAAATTCTTAGACACTATAGTTGGTTTAAAAAGACTAAGCAGAAGATACATGTTGTTACCCAACTGAGAAAATAGAATAATATGCATAGGATATCAGTAGCATTTCATGAGCTACCATATAAACAAAGGTAACATGTGCTATACATACAGTGAACATAGGTGTAAGACTGATACAAAATGAAATCTTGGTTTTTAATTTTTTCTTTTCTGGTACTTGGAATCAAACTCAAGGCCTCCGCCTTGCCAGTAGGTGCTGTGCTGCTGAGCTACATCCCTGGCCCTAAAATGAAATCTCTGTGGGCTTTTAGTAAAATATTTTTTAGAAGAGAAGAAGTTTTAAGCAATTGAGTCTTAAGTAATAGGTTTTGGATATAAAAGAAGAGTAAAAAAAGTTTCAAAGTGTGAGGTTTATGATACTTATTTTCTATCATTCATTTGGTACCTGTTTGTTGAGTTTGTTCTATGTGCTGGGTACTGTTGTGTAGCCTGAGGATGAAAACTGTATTGTTACAGAGGTTTGAACAGTAATAAACATGTAGACAAAATACAGTTCACATAGTAATAATACTGCTTAGAAGAAAACAAAGCAGAATAATGTTATGAATATGTAAGGGCAGGAGTGTGGAATGCTTACGAAAGACAGGCAGGAAGATCATGAGTTCAAACCCAGCCTGGGTAACTTAGTGAAACCCTATCTCAAAATAAAAAAGGGTATGGGGGCAGGGATGCTGTTCAGTGCAGAGGCCTGGGTTCAGTCTCGAGTACCTCTCCAATCCCAAATCCAACATTAACAGCAACAAAAACAAAACAACACTTGTGAAGAAGATTCACTTGATTGTAGCATTTTAAGGTGAGGAAACCGCAATAACAAAGATCTAAAGAGAACAGTAAGTGAGTTCCATTAAAGCAAATTGATAGCCAGCATTGCTGGAACAAAATGAAGAAGGAAGAGAGTTTTCAGGTTTGGATATATTAGGGAGCTATTGAATTTTCAGATCGTATAGTGCCCTGTGTGCTGCGCTAAGAGATTTGGATTTAACTGTGTTTCGTAAGAATACATTGTAGAGCCACGCTTGGTGATGTAGACCTACAAGCCCAGCTACTTAAGGGGCTAAGGCAGTAGAATAGAAAGTTTGAATCTAGCCTAGGCAAGTTAAGACACTGTATCTGGGTTATGGGGAATGAACTGCAGAGTTTTAGAGGAGTAGCATGATAAAGTGTGTGGGTGTGTAAAATGGCAACATTTAATTTGTATGCTCTTTTAAAAACTGTATTTTTAAATTATGGAAAAATACATTTAACATAAAATTTATCTTATTAATCATTTTGAAGTGTAAAGTTCTATGGTGTTAAGTATATTTACATTATTATACAATCATCAAAACTCTTTCATCTTGCAAAATATAATCCCTATACCTATTAAACAGTGACTCCCCATCTCTCCTTCCCCCTGCTAACCACCATTCCATTTTTTGTCTGGGTATTTGATTACTGTTAGCACATTATATAAGTAGAATCATATAATCCTCAATCATTTATGAATGCATGAGGCTTTGGAGAGACATCTAGATACAGACCATAACACCTCATATCACTAGCCTAGGAAAACACCAAAATTAAAAATGTGAAGTGTAGTTCCCACTGAAAATATATTGCTTTTATATTGTCATAAAGCTAAAACTTGTAAGTCAGGGTCTATCAACACATGCCACATTTTGTTTATCCATTCATCTATGGTACCAGTTGGGTTGTGAATAAGACAGTTACGAAAATAGGTATACAGATATGTGTTTGAGTTTCAGCTTTCAGCTCTTTGGAGTATATATTTAGAAGTGAATTTACTAGATCAGAGTTTGATTTTATTTTCAATTTTTAAGGAATGGCAGTGTTTTTCTTAGTAGCTGTGCTATTTTACATTTTCACCAGCAGGTAAAATGGTTCCAAATTTTCACATCCTTGCCAAATTTCTTTTCTATTTAGCTTTCGTTTTTCATTTGAAATAGTAACTATCCTAATGAGTGTGAGTTGGTATGTCATTGTGGATTTGATTTGTACTTCCCTAATGATAGATATGTTGAGAATCTTTTCAGGTGCTTAGTAGCTACATTCAGGTATTCTCTGGCGACATGTCTATTGAAGTACTTCCTGGTTTTCTGTTGGATTATTGCTTTGTTCTTCATATATTGAGATGGGGTCTTGCTGTATTGCCCTAGGCTGGCCTCAAGCTGCTGAACTTGAGCCCCCCGGTAGGCATGCATCATTGGACCTGCCTGTGTATTCTTGATGTTAACCTCTTATTGTACATTCAGTTTCTAAATACTTTTCTTACTCTGTGGGCTGTCTTTTCTCTCTGTTGATTGTATTCTTTAATGCAGAGAAGCATTCAATGTTCATGTAGTTTACTGTTTTCTCTTTTGCTGTTTATGCTTCCCATCATATCGAAGAAATTATTGCCAAATTCAAGGGGATGAAAGCTTTACCTGTGTTTTCTTCTAACAGTTTTATAGTCACAGCTGTTACGAGTAGTTCTTTGATCTTTTTGTCAGTGCTGCGGGTTGATTGCCAGCCTCACACATAATAGACAAGCACTGTACCACTGAGTACATCTCCAGCCTATTTGGTCTATTTGTGTTAATTTTGTGTATGATATCAGGTTAGTTTATTAGTCTGTTAATGCTGCTGTAAGAAAACACTGAACACGGGGTAGTTTGTAAGTAATAGACAGTCATTTCTCGTAGCTCTGGAGACTTGGAAGTCCACAGTCAAGGTACCAGCATGTTCACTGTGGAGGGCTGGTGTCTGCTGTGAAAGAGGGCTTCTTAACTGTGTGTTCACATGGCAAAAGGCAGGAGATAAAAGGGCAAAATGGGGCCATGTGCTATATAAGACCCCTTTTGTAGTGTTTTAATTCTATTCACAAAGGAGGAGGCTCTCAGGATCTAAAGGTCCCACCTCTTAGTACTGTTGTGTTGGAGGTGAAGTCTCTAACTGAATTTGGAGGGACATAAAACATTTTGAAAATAGCAGTAAGTGCAGAATTGTACAAGAAATACAAAGAAGACTTAATTCTGACACTCCTCAAACTTTTCAATGAAATCAAAAGGGAAGCAATTCTTCCTAAGTCATTCCTGGAAGCAAATATTACTCTAGTATGAAAACCAGAGAAAGACCCAACTAAAAAAAGAGAACTATAGGCCAATGTCCCTAATGAACATAGATGCAAAAATTCTCAATAAAATATTGGCAGACAGGATGCAGCAAATCATCAAGAAGATTATACACCATGACCAAGTGGGATTCATCCCAGGAATGCAGGGATGGTTTAACATACGCAAATCAATAAATGTTATCCACCGTATCAGTAGAGCCAAAAGTAAGAACCACATGATCATCTTTAAAGATGCAGAAAAAGCTTTTGATAAGGTCCAACACTCATTCATGATAAGAACCTTACAGAGAATTGGAATTGAAGGTCTTTACCTCAATATGATAAAGGCCATCTATGACAAACCTACAGCCAGTATCATATTAAATGGTCAAAAACTGAAAGCCTTTACCTTAAAATCAGGCACAAGACAAGGATGTCCCCTGTCACCGCTCCTATTCAACATAGTACTGGAAATACTAGCCAGAGCAATTAGACAAGAGAGAGAAATAAAAGGAGTAAAGATAGGAAAAGAGGAAGTTAAATTATCATTATTTGCAGATGACATGATACTTTACATAGAAGACTCCCAAAACGCCATTGAAAAACTCCTAGATATAATAAATAAATTCAGCAAGGTAGCTGGATACAAAGTCAATACTCAAAAATCGATAGCATTCATATACACTTAACAACAAAAATACTGAGAGAGAAGTAAGAGAAGTCACACTCTTTATGTTAACATCCAAAAAAATGAAATACTTAGGAATTAATCTCACGAAAGATGTAAAACAGCTATATAAGGAAAATTATAATACCCTGAAAAAGGAAATTGAAGAGGACCTCAGAAAATGGAAAGACATCCCCTGTTCATGGAAAGGAAAAACAAATATTGTGAAAATGGCCATTCTCCCAAAATTACTGTACAGATTCAATGAAATCCCAATCAAAATACTACTAACATACCTTATAGATCTAGAGAAATCACTCCTAAAATTCATCTGGAACCAGAAGAGACCTAGAATAGCAAAGGCAATTTTAAGCAGCAAAGGCAAGGCAGGAGGCATCACAATCCCTGACTTGAAATTATACTACAAAGCTACAGTAATCAAATCAACATAGTACTGGAATAAAAACAGACCTGAAGATCAGTGGGATAGATTGGAAGATACAACCACAACCACAAACTCACTCAACCACCTTATCTTTGCTAAAGGTGCCAAACATGCTCACTGGAAGAATGACAGTCTCTTTAACAAATGGTGCTGGAAAAACTGGCTATCCATATGCAGAAGACTAAAACTAGACCCATGCCTATCACCATGTACTGAACTAAAATCTAAATGGATCAAAGATCTAAATATTAAAACAAGAAACACTAAATCTGGTGGAAGACAAAGTGGGTAAAAATCTCAAAGATATAGGGGTAGGAAGAGAATTCATGAACAAGAACCAAACTACACGGGAAATACTTCCCAGAATCAATAACTGGGACCATGTCTTATTAAAGAGTTTCTGTACGTCAAAAGAGATTTCCAGCAGAGTGAAAAGAAAACCCATTGGGAAAAAATCTTAATGGGCAGTCCCTCAGACAAAGGACTTCTGTCTAGAACTTATAAAGAATTAAAAAAATCAGACCCTCGAAATTCAAAAACCCAATCCAAAAATGGGCATATGAAATGAATATACAGTTCTCAGATGAAGAAATATGAATGGCAAATAAATACATGAAAAAATGTGCATCATCATTAGTCATGAGAGAAATGCAAATTAAAACCACGCTGAGATTCCATCTCACTCCAGAAAGATTGGCCAAGATAGAAAAAACTACCAACAACAAGTGCTGGAGAGGCTGTGGGGAAAAGAACTTTTCTGCACTTTTGGTGGGAGTGTAGACTGGTGCAGCCACTGTGGAGGTCAGTCTGGAGATTCCTCAAAAAGCTGGGTCTGGAGGTCCCATTTGACCCAGCTATTCCACTTCTAGGCATATTCCCAGAAGAACTGAAAACATCATACCACAGTGATGTATGTGCACTCATGTTTATAGCAGCACAATTTGTAATAGCCAGATCCTGGAAACAACCTAAGTGCCCATCAACTGAGGAATGGATAAAAAAGTGGTGGCATTTCTATACAATGGAGTACTACTCAGCTATAAAGAATGATCACATCGAGATATTTAAAAATAAATGGACACAACTTGAGACCATACCCATGAGCGAAATAAGCCAAACTCACATGTGTAAATACCATATAGTCTCCCTAGTATGAGAGTTGGTAAGAGTATATAAGATTTTATGGTAATCATAAGTCCCTATCTCATAGCTTTGAAGCCTTTCAATGTTTTCATTCATCAGTTGGAATGGTTTTATTCTGTTTTGTTTGACTTTATTATATGTGATGCTATGAACAGCTGTTTTGAAGAGAACAAAACATTATGACAACTATTGATGATTTAATACTGTCCTTCTTAGAAGTCCTACCAAGCTTCTATTCTTCTATTTCCATTGGTTCTATCTATCACATTGTGTCTTACTGTGATTTGAATATGTGTGAAAGTATAAACAAAATTTTTTATTGAAAATGAGATATTTTAGTACCTATTGATCATTCTGTGTTATTCGGTTCAGAATGCCCTGTAATTCTTTCACTCTTTGAATGGTTTTATACTATTTTGTTACGTTTGCTATTATTGTATTTGAAACTATGCTCAACTATAGCAGAGAAAGAAATATTATGATAGCTATTGTTAATGTCCGGTTGTCTTAAAGTTAAGTATTGTGTTGCCTATGTTGTCCAGTTCCGATCTGCTCTGTACTGACCTCTTTTGTCTTATTCTCTTTAAAATAAAATGGAAAAAAAAAAAAAAGAAAATAGCAGTAAGCAACTAGCGTCATTCTTGTGCATCCATTTTTCCCCTAGCACAATGATATGGTTTTAGAAGAATTAATTATGGTAATGCCAATGTTTAGGGTGAGAAATGGTCAAACTAATCAAGATGTTTTTGAGATATTCTAGGTTATAGAAGCATAGAATGATGTGGTAGCAGTTGTGATCAGAGACATAGATATATGATATATTTAATAGTTAAAATGGTAAACTTGGTTCCATAGACTCTTTTTTGAGGTCAGGGAATGGTAAATTCAAGAACTATCCCTATGGTATATTTGAGTGGACATAGGTGCTATTTATTACACTGGAAAAGCTGAGGTAGTGATAAGGAAAGAAGCCTTTTTAGTGGGTAGGTAAAATCAAGATTGTCGCTTTGGAAAGGGTAAATTTGAAATGCCATTGGATATCCAAGTGATGATTTCAGTTGGGCAGTTGGCTACATGAGTCAGAAATACAGAGAAGCAAAAATATGGTGAGAGGAAGGAGAAGCATGGAGGTGAGATTTAAAGGCCATAAAACTAGATGAGTTAATTTAGATGGAGAAAAGAAAATAGAACTGAGTCCTATTTATAGGGAGTGCAGAGAAAGAAGAGGTAGCAAAGAGGGCATTAAAGAGGCAGTGAGGTAGGAGGACAACCAAGAAAGTACTGTACATTGTTGGAGAAGACAAGAGAAGAACATCTTTTAAAAATCTTAGTCTACTTCTTACAGTTACTTTGGTATTCATAGATTATTCAGACTTCTTTCCGTAAACTTTTTGTGGATGTTTTCATGTGGTTCGTATTCTAACAAGAATAGTAGCTTAGCAGTGCCTGGCAGAAGTGGGTATTCAGAGTTTACCTTTACAGGCCCTGCTCAGCACTAGCAAAGACTGGGCAATATGCTATGCCAGCGATGGTGAGTCCTTTAGAGACTGGGTGCCCAACTGCAACCCAGAACCTACTTATTTATTGCAAGGTGCCAGTGCTGTGATTAAACCCAGATGGTGAGGTTTATGCTTAGAGGAAACAAGCCGTAAATTAATATTTTTTGTCTTAAAAGAAAAACACAGTAACACGCATGCCATGGTTTTGCCACCACTGTGTTGTGTTTGTGAAGTCTGGCACTAATACATTTGTAAACTAAATAGATTTGCAAATAAATTACTAATGTTTTGTTATATAGAAAAATACAACATAATAAATACTACGTAAGGCACATTTGCATTTTGGTAGGGGATTAATTATATAAAGGGAAACCGGGTATAGATGAGAAGCTTTATTGTAAAGTTGACCTTTCAGTGTAGCTTTGAAGGACTGATAAGGTAGGCAGGATAGACTCTGAAGTGATGTCATTCCTGGATATGGGAATAGTAGCAACAGAACAGAAGCAAAAATATAAAAGAGCAGAGTGCAATGTTTGAGAAGGTAGTTCCTGGCCTAGACTGCTTATACTATAAAGGTTTAGTAACAACGAGCCTTGTTTGTATGTAGTGATGACCAGGTCTTCATGTTAGAAAGATGACCCCTAGGAAAGATCAGTAAGAATAATAAACACACGGAAAGAATTTAGGTTGGAGGATAGTAGAATAATTATCGATGCCAAGTGTCCTAAAGGGAGTGGAAAATGTTAAAGAGCAAAACAAGGTTTAGATTTATTAAAGAGATAGAATGGATAGTGCTTAGTCTATTGGATGTGGGGGTAATGAAGAAGGAAGAGTCATGTATGAATATTTCTAGATTTAGTGCCTGGGTCGATGATGATTATGTTAGTAAGTGGTAGAGAAGGGAAAATTTCTGAATAAGGGACTATTTTAATAAGTTATGGTATGTACCACCACAGAAATCCTTTGTGGCTATTCTGTGTCATGGTGTATATCACTGGTGTGTGTTCATAAGTTATGAACTGACTCCTTCACTGACTCCTTAAGTGTTAAAACTATTTCTGTGCACAAACATGTACGTGCATATAAACATGTACAATTACCACATAAATAATGAGTATAAATACCTTATATGTTTCTATAAGCTTAGAAAATTTTAAGGACAGGAAGAAAGTGCTGATGGTGATGGCATATTCTGAAAATTGGCCAAGAAAGAGGTTAAGGATGTTTTCGCTCCTTGTAGTGTTATTAAGACATCATATGTTTTTTTACAGATCATTTGCACTAAGAACTGTTTGATATTTTTTCTTTCTTTCTTTTTTTGGGGGGGTACTGGGGATCGAACTCATGACTTCATGCTTGTCAGGCAGACGCTTATGCCACTGAGCTAAAGCCCCCATCATATGGTTTTTAATAACATGGATTGCTTATACAAACAACCAGAAACATGAATAAAATGTTAAGACAGAAACTTGCCTTATCAATGTTTCTGCGGCCATCTTGAACAATAAATTGTAGGAAGGGGTATTTTGACTCTCTTCAACGTATAACACACGGTCTCTCCCCCTGACTCCGTGCTCTGATCTTTGTTCATATTCTTGTCTAGATTGGTTTTTCTTTTGTTTTTAAATAATTTTGTTTAAAGAGAAAAAACCAAAACAAAACAGAATAAAGGGTAGAAACAATACAGTATTCAAAGGAAAAAAGGAAAAGAACAACAACAAAAAAACCTAAGAAATTATTACTTGACAAATTACATACTGACTTCTTGGAAATAGTTGTTCAAATTACAAAGTTAAAACATGTAAAGTAGACATTCAAACAGTGAGACTGTTAACAGTTCTGCTCCACGATCTGACAAAAACAGCAATATGGTCATCCATCTTACCCGCTCAGATATACGTGCAATTATATCAAAAGGGTAAAATTAAACACAACAAAACAGAACAAAGTGGATCACTAGAAAGCAATGTAAGAGACAAAAATTTCAAAACTAGACAATCAGAGATATTCATTCTCTATCATATTGACTCTTGTTTTCTTCCAAATAGTTGTCCATATTGTCACATACAGGGAATTCACATGAAACAACCTAGTATGGAATTGATCTGAGCAGGATGAGGAGGGCATTTCAGGTCTTCAAGACCAGACATTAGGGAAGGCAAGAATGGCTGTCATAGTGTCTCTCATTCTCCTCAAAACAGCTGTCCATACCTTAATGTGTGTTGAACTTACACAAGGCAAAGCAAGCTAAGATCACTTTGAACAAAAAGTGATAGTTTTGCTGGACTTCACATCATGACATTATGGAATCAGCACTGGGTATTGTAGTGTCTCTTTTCTTCAAAGTAGTTGTTCATTTCAACATGTAGTTATATAGTTGCTTCTTGTAAACTGTTTATAAGCTCTACACATGCATGAGTCTCTACATGTATATCTATCATTTCTGTATTAGCAGGAAAAACAAAACAAAGCAAAAGATAAAGCAAAACAATTCCTAGAAAAGCATGAGGCAGAAAAGTCACATAAAACCGCAATACAAGGTTATCTACAATGGTTACCATGATGTCTCAGCAGTATATAACAACATTAATAAAAACGAAGCATTGGAGACATAACGAAGCAAGTAATAATCAAACCAGAGTGGGTATCTTAGTGAATCTTGTCATCTTCAGTGTAGTTGCCTATACACTTAGACTTGATGTTATCAATCATAACAGATTTAAATATAATCAGTCAATACAAAGTAGCAATCTAACAAGCCAGATTCAAATAAGATCAGTCATAATAAGACAGTATAAGTTATAAAGGGCTTCAGATTAAGTTGATAGGAAAATTAGGGATGATTACCATAATAGGTCCTCTTATTTTTGGGATAGCTGACCATGTCCTCAAGTGTAGCATAAGTAGACAAACTGGAACAGCACGTAATCCACCCAAGCAGAGTGGTGAGAATAATGTAAATTTTAGATCTTGTTACCCCATCAACAATATCCTCTGCCTCCCTTTTTTAGACAATTCCTCCCCTTTCACTCCCATGGGGTGCACTGTTTATTTTGGGTCCCACTGCCTCCCTATATGGAGCAGCTCAATGGACCCTGTCTCCTGATCTACTCTGCCTGTGTTTCTCTCTGTTAGTATTTTGAGGCCCTCTATACTAGAGATTATAGCCAATCTTCTCTCACTCATTTCTACTGTTCTATTTTTCTGCCATTGATAGTCTATTTTTCTCTTCCACTCCACTGTCTGCCCCATTCACTGAGGCCTCTCTGCCACTGTTCCTGAAATGCTCATATTCTTGTTCTCTCTCCCTAGAATGTCTTTCAGTATTTTTTGTAGGGTTGGACTGGTGGTCACAAATTCTCCTAGTTCCTCTTTGTTATGGAAGCATCTTTTTTCTCCATTAATTTCTAGAGAGAGTTTTGCAGGATACATCAATCTGGGCTGGAGATTGTTCTCCTTCAGCGCTTGAATTACTTTACTCCAAGCTCTTCTTGACCTGTTGGTCTGTGTCGAGAAGTCTGCCGTGATTTTGATGGGTTTTCCTTTATAGATGATCTGTTTCTTTTCTCTGATGGCTTTTAATATTCTGTTCTTATATTGAATTTCTGGGATCTTGATTATTATGTTTCTGGGTGTAGCTCTGTTTGGGTTGTAGGTGGCTGGAGTTCTGTATGCTTCATACCTCTGCATATCATTTCTTTTTTTCTATGCTTGGGAAATTTTCCTTAATAATTGCTGTGAATAGCCTGTGTAATTCTTCTGATTTGATTCCTGCTTCTTCATTCACATACTTTATTCTTAAGTTATAGATCCTCTTGTCATCTTCCAGTCTTTGTATCTTTACTGCCTGCTCCCTTGTTATTTTTAAGTGATCTTCCCTTTCATGACCCCATATTGCAAGCCTGTGTTCAATTTTTGATAGTCTATCTTTGGTTTCTTTCAAGCAGTTTTGTCAGCTTTCTATGGAGTCTTTAGTTTCTTGATAATCTCTTTGAATCTGCTTCATGAATTCTAGTTTTTTTCTGAATTCTTCATTAAATTTTTCTCTCCATTTGTGTTCCTCCATTCTTGTGTCTGTGTCTTCTTGAGAGGTGCCCAGCCCTTCTTTTATTAATCTACTTATCTCTTGTTTAATTTGAATTAATATTTCAGTTTTGGTCCTGCTTACGAGGTCCTGCAGATATCTCTCTATGTCCACTAACACTGTGTTTGATGTTGCATTTTTGCTGCCCTCAATCTCTTTTGTATGTACCTCTTCTGGATCAATTTTCTTAGGGCTGGGGGCTGGGAGTTTTTTCTTATTTCTCCCTTTCATCATGTTTTTGGTTCCTTCAATACAAGTGTACAGTGTAATGCCCAGACCCTTTTCTTGTTGGTTAAGGCTCCTCTAGAGGGCGCAGGCTAGGAGCTTTAGCCCTTTTCAATAGGTTATCAGAGATTAGAGTTTACCCTCCGGCAGTGTGCGCTAGCTCCTCCCCTCCGGGCCAGTCAACCTTTGCAGGCCTTCACTGTGTCAGTGTGCACCGATATCAGGAAAGTAATTTGTAGCGACTCACTGGGTCCCCGCCAGGGGCATGGCCTAGTCCAAGCAGATTCCACCAATGTGCTCGGCGAGGTGAGCAACCAGCTGAAGCCACTTCCTTATGGAGTTAGGGCTGTCCTGCCCAAGTCCAACATGTTGTCCAGTTGGTTTCCCCTTTCCTGTGGGAGGGTCTTATTCCCATCACTCACCGTGTGTTGATGCCAGTCCCCGAGAACTGCAGGGCTCCCTGACCTCCGACTTCAGTGCAGCTGCGGTGGGTATTCACGGTGCCTCTGGGTGGGTCGCGTGCAGGGCCGCTCTGGGCGAGCAGCGTGCAGGGCTGTTCAGCTTCGTGCTCTGGCGGCTCAAGCCAGTTGCTTCGGCACGGATCGCTTGTTCAGGTCGGGCTGGAATTTAGGCGGCTCGAGGAGGGCACTGTGCTCGCTGATCTTATCTTCACTAATAGTAGCCCCAGGACCTTATTTTTGAGTGGTTTTTTGCACTTTAGTTTCTTCGTGGGTTGTGAGAGTCCATCTCTCTCTGTTTGGGTCTCTCCAGGGTGTTTTATTCTGGCATTTGAGCTGTCTCTCTCAGAGAGGGTCTCTGTCCTGCTTCCTACCAGTCCGCCATCTTTTTTTTCCCCTCTAGATTGGTTTTTCCATGTCGATGAACTTAAAGTCCATCTTTATGTTTTGGTCCTCTTTGAGACTTTCTCATCTTGAGTAGTTCATAGTGATCAAGTTTAACATAACTATATTCACAACATACGTATAAGTTAAGGTTCACTAGAGGAGCACATTTAAATATTTCTATATAAAGGATTTGCAAAGTAGGCTTACAGTGAATGAGTCAGGGGTGGCAGAATGCAAAATGGCCATCTGCTCACTGGACAGCCAGATGATCCAGTGTAAAGCTGAAGGGAGGCGCTCACTACAGATTCCACTGCGTGCAAGTGCATGTGAGAAAGTAGAGAGTTTTGCTAGAGGCCTGCAAGTAGTGGAGAGGAATGTCCACTGGCAGTTGTGAAGACCAGAGGTCTTCCAAAGAAACGAAAGGACAAACTTCTTATTTCCCTTTTTATTCCATTCAGGCTACAAGCTTGTTGGTTGGTGGTGCTCTGTCCAGGGTGAGCCTTCTCTTCTCAGTTTGTGGCCTTAATGTCAGGCATCCACAGGCATACCCAGATTTGCACCCTATAAATCTAGTAGGTGTTTCTTAATCCATTCAAGTTGACATCAGCCAATCAGGACATAGTCTTCTATTTTATTTATTTATTTATTTATTTATATCTTTTTTATTTTATAGAGAATAAAGCAAAACAGAGCAAAATAAATTAGAATAGAACAATGTAGGCAACACAGGACTTCAAAACATGACAACAGGAAATCAACAGTGGCTACCATAATGTCTCTTGTTTTCTTTGAAATAGTTGTCCATATCTTCACACACAACAATATCAAACATGAAAAAAAGTGTAAAAGCAATCAAAAGAATGAAAGCATTATAGGACTTCAACACCAGATAATAGGAAATGAACAATGGTTTCTATAATGTCTCATTTTCTTCAAAACAGTCATCCATACTATCACACATAGTAAAATCAAACAAAATATAACAGAATAAAACCGATTAAACAAATGAATGAAAACTAAATTATAGGACTTCAAAACAAGATAATAAGAAACCAACCATGAATACCGTAATATATCCCATTATGTTCAAAATAGCTGCCCATACCATCAGACACAGTAAAATGTAACAAAACAAGACAAAACCAAACCAAGACTAACAAAATTGTGAAAACAATACAAAAGTTTAAGCCAAGACAGTAAGAAATTAACAGTATCACTACCTTCTCCTCCCAGATATTTCCTTCCCTATCACTTTTTGTAAATACACATTGTGCTTTTTTGATCCCTCTAACTCCTTCTGTTTTTTATGCTGGGGTTCACCCTTACGAGTTCAAACTGTTTCACCCATGAACATGATCTCCCGTTGCATCCATTTACCTACAAGAGCCTCGAAGATTTTTCTACTTTATAGTTGGGTAGCTTTCCATGTTTCGAAAATACCATATTTTTCTTATTCATTCTGTGATTGATGGGCAAGTTACCGTCGCTTTTTTTCTGATCTATTGTATGGAACAATTGTTTTCTCTCCTTTGATTTTTAGTCTATAAATTTCCTTTCAAGTTAAATATGTTTCTTTTTTATTTTTTAAATTTTTTTTATTAATTTGAAGGTAGTAAAATACAACAGAACAGGGTAGAATAAAACCAATTGAGACAGTGTAGTGAAATTGGTACAGAACTTCACAGCAGGTTACCGAGATAACAGTAATAGGTACCATAGTATAACTCGTTATCTTCACAATAGTTGTTCTTTCAATCAGGTATAGCAAAATCAAAGGAAATACAGAATATTATAGAACTTATCAAAACAGAATATTGAATAGAGCAATACCATTAATCAGGACAAAGCAAAGCATTGGTAAAAATATTTGCCTTCAAAGAGATGCTAGAAGGACATCCCCCTTCTTTGCTCTATTACATATGGTCAGCCTCCCAAGAGGTGCTCAAATCTCTGGCTCCCACTTGCTAACTGGGGGTGGGGTGGGATGTTTGATTCTTAGCCCACGTGCCTATAGGCTCACAGCTGCTTACCAGGGCGGCTGGCTGGTTGCAGGACATATTCTTCTATGCCAATTGTACTTGTTGTCTATTTTCATATAAAGAAGTACTACAAATGTCATTGCATAACAAGTGGGATAGTGTGGGGCTGAGGTCTTAGCACTCTGGAGGTTAAGACCCTGTTTCAGAATAAAAGATCAAAAAAGAATGGAGATGTAGCTTAGTGTGAAGGCCCAGTGAACCCCTACTCTCAACACCACAGCGTGAAACAGGAGCGCGTGTGTCAGGAGCCAGGGCTCGGCTGCATCTTCTGCTTAGGGATTCCCGTCTGCAGTAAAAGCTTTGGCCAAACTGCATGTCTCTCCAGAGTTTAGGTGCTTTGTAAACTCACGTGGTTATTGACAGAATTCAGTTTTTTATAGTTCTAAGAATAAGGTCCCCATTTTCTGGGGGCGCAGTGTTCACTGTCATTGGAGAATATTAGCAACTCTTGCTAGCTGCCTGGACTTCCTTGTCACTTGGCCTTCCACACCTTAGCAGCTCACTTTACCTAAGCTAGTGGGAGAATCCCTCCACTTTATTATGTAACAAAAGCACTTACAATGGCTATCCTATCACTTTTGCTATGTAAAGTAACATAATTAAGGAAAGGCAATCCTGTTTTTCTTAATCATATTTTGTTTGCCAGAACTAAGTGTAGTATGTACTTGATTAAGCCCAGATTCACCTAAAGGGGTTGGGATCACCTAGGGCCATGACTCAGTGGAAGTCATTGTGGGTTGTGCCTGCACTGTGTATAATGTCCGCATTTATTGTGGGAAACTATAAAGTGAGCGTATTCTCTTTTTCTCTAAGTAGGATGTTAGGAAAGCTCATCTCTGCTGTTAAGCCTTGTAGTTACAGTGTTTCAAGTGTTGGCAGGTGTTTGAGAATGGTTTAAAAGGCAGAGGGACAAAAATGTTAAAAGATCAGAGAAAGCACTCAGAAGACTTACTTAGTTCCAATGTTGATGAAATGAAGTCTTGATTTTTTAGGGTATTGGTTGTGAAATAGCATAAATTAAATCTGGAAATATTACAGAGGAAATATTGACAAGACTTACTGATTGATTAGAGGCCTGGAGGAAGGTGGTAGAAAAGAGGGAGGAGACTAGAATAATGCAGAGGTTACTTGATTGGGGAATGGGAAAATGGTGTGCCACTGACCAGTCAATTCAATTAATGTTTTAGTGCTTCAAGGCAATATATTGATGTTAAATTCACAATGTGGTTTTGGTCCCCAGAGAGAAACTAAAAAGCACAAACTAGTATTTCACATCTATAGTCTTGAAAGGCTTTGCATTCTCTGTCTGACTCAGAGGAAGTTATTCATTAGCAGTTTTAAAAATTACACTAGGGGTTGTTTTTAATCTGTAACGTCTAAATGTATATTGTTTAATAGCAGTTGAAAATTGCTCTCATGATATCTTTTTTTATTTTTTTATTTTATTTTTTATTTTTTTGGGTACCGGGGATCGAACTCACGACCTTACACTTGCCAGGCAGGTGCTTAAGCCACTGAGCTAAATCCCTGGCCCCTGCTCTCATGATATCACCTCCGAATTGTTGTAGAAAAACTATTACATTATTAACTTCTAAAGTAGTTGGGAAATGGCTTTTGGATAGAGGATCACACAGATCTGTAGTCAAATAACGTAGCGCATGTAATGTTGATAAAGATATGAAAAATTGAGAATACCAGAAAGTCTTTTAAAGAATTTTCTGTTTTCCTTTTTAAAAATTATTGCTTTCTATAAAACTAAAAAGCTAGGATTAGAGTTCCTATTTGACCCAGCCATTCCCCTTCTTGCATATTCCCAGAATTGAAACCATCATACCACAGTGACATTTGTGCACCCATGTTTATAACAGCACAATTTGTAATAGCCAAATCTTGGAAACAACCCAAGTGCCCATCAATCAAGGAATGGATAAAAAAGATGTAGTATATTTTTATACAATGGAGTACTATTCAGTTATAAAGAAGGAATGGCTCGCGACTTTCATAGGTAAACGGATGTGATTTGAGACCATACTCATAAGTGAAATAAATCAGACTTAGTTGTGTAAATACCTATTGTCTCCCTAGTGTAAGAAACTGAAAGAGTAAAAAAGATCCACTGTCTACAATAGGTACTGTGAAAGACTAAGAGACTCCTTAGGTTGAGAAGGGGCAGCTGAGATGGGGGGAAGAGGAAAGAAGGAAAGGAAGAAGAAAAACATATAGATTGGATAGATTTGTATATATATAGACATACATAAGATGGCTAAGATGACTATACTACTGATACTATTATTTCATGGAAGAGAACAGTTACTACTCGTATGATTAGATCAATTTGCATGTCTGTATTTGGTAATCTAAGCAACTCTTTTGATGATAAAAATATACAATATATAACAACCATTGTTTTAAACCCCTATCATCTTGTTTTGAAAGCCCATATTATTATTGATTTGGGTTTTTTGTTGTTGTAGGTGTTGTTTGTCTTGTTTTTCTTTTCTGTGTTTTTTCTCTTTAAAATAAAAAAAAAAACTTCAAAGAATAGAGAAATATATGAGGAGTAGAACTGAAGCTTCACATTTGAGCCAGGTGTATTCCCTTTTTCAGTGAAGGACCAAACAGTCCTTGAGGGTTTGTAAGATACAAGAGCTGTCACAGCTACTCAACTCGATGTAGTATTGTGATTTGAAAGAAGTTGTGGATAATGCTGGAGCACACAAGCATAGTTGTGTTCCAGTAAAACTTTTATTACCAAAAGTAGCGCCAGATTTGGCCTACAGATAATAATTTCTAACCTCTGTTCTAAATGATTGACAATTTGATGTATTTTCTTTCAGATTTTTTTTCCAAATACATATTGTCCACAGTGTTCTTCAAGTTTTCTTTTTCCTCTTAATGTAAATTGTGGCTATCTTTTGTTGTAAATCTGAAAGTATCTATGTTATGCACCTACTAGTAAATGTGAGGTCCTGAGTTTGATTCCTGGCACATCGCCAAAAAAACTTTATGCAAAAGACAGACAATAGTGAAATGGTAAATGACAAATGGAAAGGGATGTGGGAAATGGAGGAGAGAGAAAAAGGAGGGATTGTGAAGTGTTGTAATTGTTATGTACTACAAACAAATACCCCAAAAAAGACAAGAAATCTTACTTGAACCAAATCATGAAGGTGCTCTGTTCTGTAAACTTTTAGAAATATTTAGGTTTTTAAAAAATCATATATTTAGGATTGATTTCTTAATATAGTTTGAGTTACAAGTTAAATTAATTTTGTCTAGGAATATGAAGTGATTGGTTTACAATTGAAAAACACCAGCTTCTTGTTACTTATTCCAGAACAGCTTTGGTTATGTCAACTGGCCAGTCTAGGAGCAATCATTTTGTTTTACATGTAGGATTCTAACACTTCTTTGTGAATTATTTCTATATATTTTGATGGGTTTTACTGCCTTTCAAATAGTATTTAACAGTTGTGTTTACTGATAATTATTAAATAGAATCTAGTTTGTATTTTCCTTGTCAGCTTTCTTAATTATTAATTATTTACATAATCTTATAGATTTTACCAGTTTCAAAGAACTGACCTATAACTTTATCTTCCAAAATGTATTTTTATTTTTTACATAATTATTTTCTGCTCGTCTTTGTTATTTTGTTTCATTTGCTATTCTTTTAAAGAAATCTCTTGTTGATAGTTTGATTCTTTTCTCCCTTAATGTATTTTTTTGGTGTATAAAATTCCTGATGGTTTAGCTTACTGACACATTTTGGTGTATTACTGTTGATATCTTCTATTCATCCCTATTAGTTACTGCTGTGTTAATTTTATTACAGTTAGCCTCTAAGAGGCAGACTTATTTCCTCAAAACTTTGCTTGGCCAGGAATCTAGGCATGACTTAGTGGGGCCTTTTGCTTTTAGGTCACTTAACCAGGATGAAGTAATGAGCCAGGCCCGCAGGCTCGTTCATTATTTCATGTTGGAGTGGAGAAGGCCGTGCTTCCAGGCTTGTGGATGTTGGCTGGATTGAGTTCCTTGTGGGTTGTTGGAACAGCAGCCTCAGTTCTTTCACGGCTGCTGTCTGGGGTCCCCTCACTGTGGGAACGTCTCTTCTCCACAGGGCAGCCCTTATCCTGGCAGCTTACTTCAGTCAGCTGTCGAGAGAGACAGTCAATAGAGCTGGAAGTTGCTGTTGTATTCATGTGATCATGATGGTGTCCATTCAGTGCTTCCATGTTGTCTTGCTTTAGAGACAAGTCTCAGTTCCTTCCTGTGTTCTAAGGGAGGGAATTTTATACAGATGTGGTGCCAGGAGGTTTGCAAAATTGGTGGCTATCTTAGAACTTCTTTGCAGTATTTTGTGGACTGTTATGTTTTTCTAGTTTAATTTTGCTGTCAGTGAACATAGCATGATTTCTTGATTTGAAGTTGTTACTAATTGTTTCATGACCTGATTTTGCTTGCATTTGCGAATGTTTAATGTTTCTCTGAAAGCAATGTTTATTATTCACTTACAGCATATAGTGTTCTATGCATGTCAATCAAATCAGGTGTGTAATTTCACTGTTCAAATATTCTATAGATTTATATTTTCAAAAACTAGTTGTTGGTCATATTCTGAGGAATAACAAGTTTAGAATTCAAAATTCTAAATTTCTATCTATCATTTAAAGCATTTATATCCTTATTTCTCACTTTATTTCTTAAAATATATATTTTCCTTTTTTCTTGTATTAATGTTTATTCTCCCTGCTTTCTTCTCTCTTATTTTAATAGAATTGTATGCTCAAGAATGATTTTCTTTCCTGCTTGGAATTTGGAATTCTTCTTCATCAACATATGGCTCAATTTTTTTATTGTTTTGGAAAAATCTCATCATTATCTCTTCAGATATTGTTTAATTCTAATTAGGTTTCTACTGTTTTACTCAGACTCCAACTAAAGTCATGTTAGACCTTTAAAATTTTTTATTATTATTTTTTATTTTAAAGAGGTTAAAATTAAACACAACACAACAAAACAAAATGGAACACAAGAAAGCAATGTAAGTAAGAGACATAAATTTCAAAGCAAGACAATCAGAGATCTTCACTATCTATCATATTGACTCTTGTTTTCTTCCAAATAGTTGTCCATATGTTCACATACAGTGAATTCATACGAAACAACATAGTATGGAACTGATCCAAACAGGATGAGGAAGGCATTTTAAAGACCAGACAATAAGTCAGTCAACAATGGCTGTCATGGTGTCTCTCATTCTCTTCAAAACAGCTGTCCATACCTTCATGTATGTTGAACTTAAAACAAAACAGGCTAAAATCACTCTGAACAAAGAATGATAGTATTGCTGGATTTCACATCATGACGCTACAGAATCAGCACTGGGTACTGTAGTGTCTCTTTTTCTTCAAAGTAGTTGTTCATTTCATCATGCGTTATATAATTGGTTCTCATAAACTGTTTATAATTTCTACACATGCATGAGTCTCTACATGTCTATCTATTCTTTCTGTATTAGAGGGAAAAACAAAACAAAGCACAACAAAACAAAACAAATTCCTAGAAAAACATGAAACAAGAAAGTCATATAAAACTGCAATACAAGGTGATCTACATTGGTTACTGTGATACCTCAGCAGTATATAACAATATTAATAAAAACAAAACACTGGAGACATTATAAAGCATTGGAGACTTCAAAAGCAGGTAATAATCAAACCAGAGTGGCTATCCTAGTGAATCTTGTCATCGTCAGTATAGTTGCCTATACTCTTAGATTTGATATTATCAATCATAACAGATTCGAATAAAATCAGTTAATACAAAACAGCAGTCTATCAAACCAGATTCAAATCAGGTCAGTCATAATAAGACAATGTAAGTTATACAGGGCTTCAGATTAAGTTAATAGAAAATTAAGGATGATTACCATAATATATCCTGCTATTTTGGGGCTAGCTGTTCATGCCCTCAAATCTAGTGTAAGTAGACAAACTGGAACAGAATATTATCCATCTAAGCAGAGTGGTGAGAATAATGTAGATTTTAAATCTTGTCACCCTATTAACAATATCCTCTGCCTTCCTTTTTTAGACTATTCCTCCCCTTTCACTCCCACAGGGTACACTGCCCATTTTTGGGTCCCACTAACTTACTCAGTTTTTAGATTGGGGGGAGTAACCTGCTATTTATCCTAACTGGTTCTGAACCTTCTGACTTCTGGGCTTGATCTCAAGTTGTATTCTTCTACCTATAAAAGCCTCAAGGTTTTCCTTCGTTATAGCTGAGTAGTTCTCTACTGCACTAAAGTATCATGTCTTTTTAACCTATCTGCAGGTGCTGGTCGAGTTGCCCTTATTTCTCTGTGGTTCCCTGTCACATGGAGCATTGTTCTCCCATATTTGACTTTCTGTCCATAAACCCTCTTTCAGGTTAATTATGTTTCCAATACAAAGCATCTCGATGGACACTATCTCCTGACCTACTCTGCCTGTGTTTCTTTTTGTTAGTATACCAAGGCCATCTATGTTAGAGATTACCGCCAACTTTCTCTGCTTCATTTCTGCTATTCTATTTTTCTGCCATTGGTTGTCTATTTTTCTCTTTCATTCCACTGTCTGCCCCATTCATTGTGGCCTCTCTGCCACTGTTCCTGAAATCCTTATATTCTTTTTCTCGTTCTCTAGAATGTGCTTCAGTATTTTTTGTAGGGTTGGATTGGTGGTCCTGAATTCCCCCAGTTCCTCTTTGTCATGGAAACTTCTTGTTTCTCCATTAATTTCTGGTGACAGTTTTGCAGGGTACATCAGTCTGGGCTGGAGGTTGTTCTCCTTCAGGGCTTGAATTACTTCACTCAAAGCTCTTCTTGATTTGATGGTCTGTGTCGAGAAGTCTGTCATGGTTTTGATGGGTTTTCCTTTATAGGTAATGTGTTTGTTTTCTCTGACAGCTTTTAATATTCTTTTCTTACATTGAATTTCTGGGATCTTGATTATTATGTGTCTGGGTGTAGCTCTGTTTTGGTTGTAGGTGGCTGGAGTTCTGTATGCTTCATACATCTGCATATCATTTCCTTTTGTCATGCTTGGGAAATTTTCCTTAATAATTTCTGTGACTAGCCTTTGTAATTCCTTTGTTTTGACTCCTGCTTCTTCATTCACATATTTTATTCCTAGGTTATGTATCCTCTTGTCATCCTCTAGTCTTTGTATTGTTACTGCCTGTTTCCTTGTTATTTTTAAGAGATCTTTCCTTTCATGATCACACATTCCAACCTGTCTTCAAGTTTTGATAGTCTATCCTTAGTTTCTTTCAAGCAGTTTTGCCATCTTTCAGTGGAGTTTTTAGTTTCCTGGTAATCTCTGTGAATCTGCTTCAAGTATTCTAGGTTTTCTTTATATTCTTCCTTGAACATTTCTCCCCTCTTTTGTGTTCCTCCATTTTTCCGTCTGTGTCTTCTTGAGAGGTGTTTAGCATTTCTTTTATTAATCTCATATCTTGCTTAACTTGAATTAATATTTCAGTTTTGAGCTCATTTACGAGGTCCCGAAGATACGTCTTTATGTCCGCTGATGCCATGTTTGATGTTGCATGTTTGCTGCCCTCAATTTCTTTTGTTTTTACCTCTCCTGGATCAATATTCTCAGGGTTGGGGGTTGGGAGCCTTTTCTTATTTCTCTCTCTCGCCATGTTTTTGGTTCCTTCCATACAAGTGTATGTTCCCAGCTCCTTTTCTTGTTGATTATGGTTCTTCTGGAGCATGCAAGCTAGGGGTTTCTGCCCTCTCCAGTTTGCTGTTGGTCACTGAGGTGCAGGCAGGGACAGTGTGCTAGCCTCTCCCCTCCAGGCCAGTCAACTTTTACAGGCCTTCACTGCATCAGTGCATGCTGCATGTAGGGAATTGGTTTGGGGCGACTTACTGGGTCCCAGACAGGGATATGACCCAGGCCAAGCAGATCCTACCAATCTGCTTCGGGAGAGGAGTGACCAATGGAAGTCACTGCCATTCCCAGTTGGGGCCGTCCTGCCCGACTCCAACATGTTGTCTAGTTGGTCACCCCTTTCCCGTTGGAGGTTCTTGTTCCCAGCACTCACTGCGGTTTAATGCTGGTCCCTCTCTGGCTCTGTTCTCTGTTGGACTCCCTGGCCTCTGACTTCAGCATGGCTGTGGCATGAGTTCATGGCTCCTCTGGGCAAGTCGTGCCGGGGCGGCTCAGCTCCAGGCGGGCCGCTCCAGCCAGTTGTATCGGTGCTGGTTAGGGTTCAAGCACTCAGGCCAATCGGGCTTGAATTCAGGTGGCTTGGTGAGAGTGCCATGCTCACCGATCTTAGCTTCTCTAATAGTAGCCCCGGGACTTTGTATTCGAGCAGGTCGTTTCCCTTCAGTTTCTTCCTGGGTTGAGAGAATCCATCTCCCTCTGTGCAGATCTCTCCAGGAAGTTCTGTTCTGGTGTCTGAGCTGTCTCTCTCAGAAAGGCTCTGTATCCTGCTGCCTACTGGTCTGCCTTGTTTTCCTTTCTCCTTTTTTAATTTTTTTTTTATTTTGAAGGTAGTAAAATAGAACAGAACAAGACAGAAAAAAAGCCAATCGAGACAATGCAGTGAAATTGGTACAGAACTTCATACCAGGATACAGGGTAACAGTAATAGAAACCATGGTATATCTCATTATTTTCACAGTAGTTGTCCATTCAATCAGGTATAGCAAAGTCACACCAAATACAGAACCTCAAAAACCTATCAAAACAGAATATTGAATATGGCAAAAATAATCAGAATAAAGCAAAACAGCGAAAACAGTATTTGCCTTCAAAGAGATGATAAAAGAAAATCCTCCATATTTGCTATTATTGCGTATGATCAACCTCCCAAGAGATGCTCAGACCTCTGGCTCACAGTTGCTAATGGGGAGGTGGGGCTGGGTGGGTGTGGAGGTGGGGATGGGATGTTTGATTCTCAGCCCAGGCACCTGTAGGCTCACGGGAGACACTGACTGGTACTCTTCCTGGCTGGCCTGCAGCTTGCTCAGGCCATAGTCGCTTACCAGGAAGGCAATGGGCATGTTGCTTTTTTCCTTAGTGCCCTAAGTTCCCATGTTAGACCTTTTTATGTCTGTTCTGTGTTCCTGTTACTTTTTTTGTCAATTATTTTTTTATTTTTATTTTTTTTTTTTTTTATTTTGAAGGTAGAAATATAGCAGAGCAAGACAGAACAAAGCCAATTGAGACAGTGCAGTGAAATTGGTACAGAACTTCACAGCAGGTTACCGGGATAACAGTAATAGGTACCATAGTATATGTCATTATCTTCACAATAGTTGTCTAGTCAATTAAGTATAGCAAAATCAAACCAAAGACAGAACATTACAAAATCAATAGAAAGAGAATATTGAGTAGAGTAAAGCAAATAATTGTAATGAAAACAAAACTGAAAACAACACTTGCTTTCAAAGAGAAGATAGAGGAGACCCCCCATATTTGCTGTGTTGCAGTTATCCTGCCAGGAGATGCTCAGACCTCTGTCCCCAGTTGCTAACGGGGTATGGGGGGCAGTGTTGGGATGTTTGATTCCAAGCCCACGTACTGGTAGGTTTAAGAGACACTACTGAGTCTCCTCCTGGCTCACACCAGAGGTAGCCGCTTACCAAGAGGGCAGGCGAATTGCCTCTTTGTGCAGGCCCCTGGGTTCCACCATGGCTGTGGCCGGATCTCTGTGGCCATTCTCTGGTTCGCCTCCTGGATCACACCGAAAGAACGTGCTTACCAAGAGGGTGGGTGAATTGCTTTTTTGTGCAGGCTCCTGGGTTCCACCATGGCCGTGGTCATTCTCTGGTTCTCCTCCTGGATCACGCCAGAGGAAGGTGCTTACCCAATTTTTTTTTTTTTTTTTACCATGTTTTAGGATCACCAACAACCTTTCATTTATCTGTCTATTTTGGACTAAATTTATCAACTTGATAAACCTGTTCTTTTTTTCATAATTTCATTTTACTTAGTTCTGCCTTCTTTCTTGTCTCTTGAAGTTCTTTTTTATAGAAATTATTGTCTAAGCATGTTAAGTACTTTTGTTTCATTATTCAGACATGAAAAGTTACTACTTTGATTTCCTTGAGCCAGTTTCCTTTAGTGCCTAATTCATGATTGAATGTTGGCGATTGTATTTTAAAAGTGTAAGGCTAAGTTTTAGTCTCTGTATGATTTTATCTTCCTCTAGAGAGGACTTCTGTTTGGTTTCTAATTAGCAGTTCCACTGAGGCTGATTGTATTAACTTAGGGACTGAACTGTTTCAAGGCTGGGTTCTTTTAGTCCTTTTGAGTATTTTCTCTGTTTCCAGTTGTCACTAGTGTGTAGCCTGTCTGAAGTTGTGTGAAAACCTGGAGTTTTGCTATGGCCCTCTTGCATTGGTATTTCTATAATTTTCTCTTCATCTGAAAGTTTGTTTATTTCTTTGTCTACCATTTAATCTAGAAACAAGTTACTACAATGTTTTCTTGAAAGTCTTAGTGTTTTGAGGCCTGGTTTATTTCTGATTTCCAAGGGAGTTGGTTGAAGTTTATGTGACTTATACAAGGATCCTCTGCCTTGTCCACTGTGTACCTGATTTTGTCACATAATCTGTGTGACTGCTGACAGCTCTGTTTAGCTTCTTGCCTCTCACTTGTGAACCATAAATGCTTTGATGAGAAGATTCATGCTGAGTGTTGTCTATGTGCAATCTTCATTAGGGTCTTGACTCCTGCCTTGGGGTTAGTTAGTTTTGCAGTAGTTTCAACAAAAATAACCTGAGATGATCGATTGTAAGGAAGAAACATTTATTTTGGCACATGGTTTCAGTCCACAGTTTGTTGGCCCCATTGCTTTTGGCCTGGTGAGGAAGGAGTGTATAGTGGAGGAAACAGCTGGGGTGCTGGCATCTCCTTTCCTTCCACTCAGCTCCACTCTTATAAGTTCCACCACCCTCCAGTCCAGCATTGTCCTAGCCAGGGGATGCAGCCTTTAACGTGCAGGCCTCTGGAAAATACCCATATTATAGAATTTGATAACTTTGCTTTTATTGAATTTTAAATTGGTTTTTGGGTGGCTGGTTTGATAGACATTAACCTACCAAAAAGATAAACTTGTTACATTTTTTAGTTATTCACTGTGAAATAATGGTACTTCATTGTGTATTTTGTCAAAAGGTGAAACTAAATATTCTTTTCTTCCCAGCATAACAAAATATATCATTTTTGAGCTGTGACTAATCACATTGTTATGTGTATTCATATATTCATTGGCTATGTTTCTCTCTTACAGGTTACTTAGCCAAACAATGAAGGATCATCTAGTGAGAGTAGCAAATGAAGCTGAATTTATTCTGAGCAGACAGAGAGCAGAGGACATTCACAGACATGCGGAATTTGAGGTAGGTTGTACATGAGGCTTGTGTGAAGAAATTACTGTTTTTTAATGGCAATCATAGAAAATTGTCCATGGGAACTAGCAGTATGGTCTAAGGAACCATGTCACTTATTATCATATGTTACATATTACATGTAAGGTATGATTTAAGATTAAGTTTTAAAGATTAAGTTTTTTAAAGATTAAGTTTTTGAAAGAGTCATGAGGGATTTGGGGAAAATATTACATATCACTTTGGCTCTTTGATCTCAACTCCAGCTCAATTGCCAGTATCTCAGAGCAGCTTCTGTGCTTGATCTGATTTTAGTAGTGGGAGCCGAAATGTTGGCTGTAATGATTTTCCAAAAGAGAAAATTAGCAGAGGACATTTTTCCTCTGGACAAGATTCAGAAATGAGAATTTCTGTGGCAAAGATGAGGTCTTCCAGATTTCTAGAGAGTTGTAAATGTAGGGGTATGAAGTTCCTCTACCCTTGCATTTGAGAGCCTGGTAATCCTTATAGCTGAGGTTATGATGGAGCACACACCCCAGTTCTTGATGGGTGGGGGATCAGGTGGCAGATCTTCTATGACCTCTGCTTATCTCAGAAGTAGCATCTGAAAAGGTCCACAGTGTGAGTTCTTAGAGGGGATTAGTAGTTTTATAGTTATGTAAATGAACAAAATCCACCTAAGGTAAACTGGAAAATTTAGCAAGAACATTCACTATAGAACTGGAAAAGAAATTGAAAAGTACTGTATAATTTTTTTCTGATACAATATGTAAGAGTAGATAAATACATGTTGATGATTTTTTTGATAGTTTAGAAAAGATGAATATTACACAACCAACATAAACCTGAAAATGTTGCCAGAAGAGTAAAATGCTAGAGAAATTTCATTTAGTAATATAGATACAGAGGCCAAGCATATAGCTCAGCCGCACAGGCCTGCCTGACAAGCACAAGATTGTGAGTTCAATTCCTGATACCAAAACAAAAACAAAAATAAAAACACCCCAACAAACAAAAAATATATATGTAGCATGTAATATATTTTGTATTTAATGTATTAAAACTTAGTATATAAAGTTTTAATTAAAATTTTGGCTAAAATAAACCATCATTGCAATGAGAGAATTATATAATGTAACTACTGGGAATTTTTCCTGCAGAGTTTCAACTGAAATTTTAGCTACCATAAACAATCAGTGGAAAGAGAGAATGAAAGAATAGTGCAGTGTGTCTGAGAATATTTCCTGGAATTAAAAAACAGTTTATTATATAGTATGCAGCTACAGAGTAACTTTTATCAACAAATTAAAAATAGAAAAGTGAATATATTAATACATGTAAAAAATGATGAATTTTAGGGCCAGGGATTTAGCTCAGTGGCATAAGTGCCTACCTGG
>PVJX010002453.1:0-128484 GCA_004027295.1 Dolichotis patagonum | reverse complement strand
TGTTTGCTTTGTTCCTCTAATTTTTTAGCTGTGTTTTCACTAGATGCATTCACTATTTCTTTCACTATTTTTATCAATTCTTCTTTTACCTGGGCAAGTATTTCTGGTTTGAATTTCTCCATAGCTTTCCCTATTTGCATATTTATTTCATTTGATATCATTTCAGACATTTCAGGTGTATGGCTTCTTTTTTCTTCTACGTACATGGCTTCTAAGCTTTCTTGGGGAGGGCTAGGGCTTTGAGCCTGCCTTTTGGTCTTTCCTTTTGCCATTTTTCTGTATTTCCTTACTTTGAGTGGTGTTCCAAAGCTTTCTCTGCATGTGTGGTGAATTACTTCTTACACCCCCAGTTTCTGGAGGGGCAGTGCTCCCCCACAGGCTCTTGGCTTCCTCACAGGGTCCTAACTCCCCTCTGTGGGCTCCTGGCTCCCTAAGTTGTAAGGTGAATGCTGGGTGTGGTCACCCCGGAGCCTGTGGAATCTCAGGCTGGCCAGGCCACCGTGCTTTGTCCCAGGCAGGTCTCCAGGAGGTTCCCTGCGAGTGAAAGGTGGGCCTACAGGTCCCAAAGAATCAGGCCAGAATGTTGGTTTCTGAAAAGTTCCCGGTCCCAAACAGACCTGGCCAAGATGCCAGTCTCCACAATATTCCCAATCCAAACAGCCTGGGTCACTCTGCGGGTCCGAGAGGTTCGGGTCCCAAAGAGACAGGCCACGATGCTGCTTTCTGGGAGACTTCCTGGGGGTGAAAGGCAGGGCTACAGACCCAAACAGACCTGGCCCAGATGCCGGTCTCCAGGCAGTTCCCTGCGGATGAAGGATGGGCCTACCAGTCCCAAACAGTCGCGCCAAGATGCGGGTCTGCACAGACTTTCGATCCAAACAGCCCAGGCCACTCTCAATAATTTTGTTATTTCTATGCATCTTTAAATCTATAATCAATTTACCAAGATTAAATCTTTTTTCATCTAATTCGATTACTGAAATTATATTGGCTTACCTGCAAGCAGTTTATCTAGATAACTTGTTTCCTTTACAATGTATGAACTCTTAGGTGTAGATTCAGCCTCCATCTAAATCCTGCAGAGCCAGGTTATGTGAAGGGAAAAGTAACTATACAGAGTTACTTTAATTACCATAAGCTTTTTCCCCCTAATAGAAAAGATGAAAAAGACACATTTCTCCACATGATGAGATAATAAAAGGCCTTAGACTATCAAGGTATGGGTCTAAGAATTTCACCCCAACCCCTGCTGTCCCTTTTTAGGGAATAAATTGAAGGTTTGGATTGTTTGAGAGCAATATTTTAGAGACATAGACAATATTTTACCAGTTTCTGGGATTCTGGATTCTCCTTCCAGAGGTGGTTTGTAAATTCTTCTTGTCTTGAGCAAAGAATTGGACAAAACAAGCACATAATGTTCCAAGGTTTTATATTTATTAAAGGTAGGATAAGAAATGTGCTCTGCAGGGTGAGTCTGGGCCAAGTGGGAAAAAAAGTACACTGTACAATGTGACAGTGGGCTACAGTGAAAGACAGAACAGTACTGCCTATCTCAATAGTGACTGTCCTTTTACATCTCCCACTTCTCGGGCTAATCAGATCTAGGCTGTTCTAATAGAACCTGCAAGAGTTCCAGGAAAAGAATTAAAGACAGCATTCTCTGATTGGCTCCACGTGCAGGGCTTTGGGAACAGTTGGGAGCTTTATAATTAATAGGTCACGCCCACCTCCCCCAACCAGTTTGTCACGCCCTAATCTCCTGCCTTTTTATCTCGTGATGAAAGAAACCAAGTATTTTGTGTTCTGTGTTCTAGTTGATGAAACGTGGCAAAGACTGAGGTCAGTTTATGGGTATTATGGCAACTGTGATAATCAATGTAAGATCTAAGTGTTTTGGGGAAAATAAACATTGCATAAACATGACCACAAGAAAAATACAAACTGTGGGTGTATACACTTCCCTCGAGACCCTGCCCACATAGTAACGAAGTTAATAAGTGGATAATCACATTGAGGTTATTCATGTAGTGCTCAATTTGTGTTTGACAAGTTACTGGAGCTACTTCTCTGTCAGTTTCCATCAGAGTGTTGTATTAGATTAAGGGAAAATAAAATTACTGTAAAACAGAATGTCCTTCCCTATGCCTGCTCCCACTTTTGTCGTATTTCAAATTATGGGAGCTGAGAGACCTCCTATGTACCTCAGTTTAGATTCTGAAAGAGCCCCTGAGGGTTGGCCTTCTTAAGAAGTAACAAGCATGAAGGAAGTCATAGTCACCCACAAACTAATGGTAATGTGCCTTTTTCACAATTCATCTCTGATTGTTTCTATGGCACACCCTCTGTCATTATGGTTTGCTATCATTGGATGCAATTAAATCCATCAGTTCAAACACACTGTGTTCCTAATAATGATCAAGATCTCTGCATTCCTGATAAATGAGGCCCATATGATCACATTTTGCATGGGAAGATGGTTCACCAGATTAAAACATTTCAGGTATCTTTGTTTATTGCAGCTCTCTAAAATACTTTTCATGGGATCTATCCATTTTGCTTTTTTAAGATGGAAGCCAACTAGGAAATCAAATGACATCATTTTAAGTGCAAAGACATTCTTTGCTGCAAAGTTAGTCTCATTTACAAAGAAACATCTTTCCCTCTGTTTGAACTAGATGCATTCAAAATTACCACCTGTCACTACTATATTAATATATTATTCACATTATAAATATACAGAGTGTAGAGATTATAAAAGATGAGATAAAAATTAATAGGAACAGACATTTGAAGGTTTTCTTCTTGTATCCCTTTGAAGACTAATGGTGTGGATATGGGAAGGAATTAAAGACATTTGCTGACTCATTTTTTCCTTCTTGAATTTGGGTTCATCCTCACATTCTAACTCACGAGCGTCACCAGGATACACACATGTCTTCATTGGCTGCAGGCACTGGGAAATGATAGTAATGTAGACTGGCATTTCTTTGTCTTATTTTTAGTTTTATTCCAAGATATTGGGGATTGAACCCAGAGGCTTTACACTGAGCTATATCCCATGTTTCCTCTTTCTTTCTTTTTCCTTCCTTCATTCCTTCCTTCCTTCTCTCCTCCCTCCCATCCTCCATTCTCCTTTCCTCTCTCCCTCCCTCCCTTTCTTTTTTCCTTCCCTCCTTCTTTCCTTCCTTCCTTCCTTTCTTCCATCCTTATTTTTTTCATCTTCTTAGTGCACGTTAGTAATACAGACCAACTGATAATGTCCATTTTGAGAAGTTGGTACATGCATTTGACATATATTTTTGTCTTTTTGAGACAGGGTCTCACTATGCAGTTTGGGCTAAACTTGAACTCACTTTGTAGCCCAGGCTGGTCTCAAACTCACAAGGATCCTCCTGCCTCAGCCTCCCACGTGCTGGGATTACAGGTGTGCACCACTATATCAGGCTTATTTGACCTATCTTGATCATTTTCAATCCCATTTGTCTCACTCTCTCTTTCCTTTCTTCCCTCTCAGATCCTCTTGTCTCCAAAATTCTATCTAGTAGTGTCTTGTCACCTCTCCTTTATTTCATTTATTTATTGTTTCTCACATAAGAGAAAATATGATATTTAGCTTTCTGAGTTTGGTTTATTTTGCTTAACATGCTGGTTTCTAATTCCATCTATCCCCAAGCACTACATTCATTTCTGACAAATATATATTGAAGAAAAAAACAGCCTTTTTAACAAAGGTTCTTGGAAAACTGGATATCTATATGCAGAAGATTGAGATTAGAACCCTGTCTTTCACCCTGTACTAAAATCAAATCAAAATGGACTAAAAAACCTAGGCATAGATACAGATGCTGGAAGATAACATACGGGAGACACTTGATGCCATAGGCACAGGCAAACACTTCCTGAATGGGACTCCAAAATGCAGTAAATAACATCAAGAATCAACAGATGGGATTGCATGAAATTAAAAAGCTTTTGTACAACAAAGGAAACAATTAAAGAGAAAAATTCCCAAATAGGAGAAAATCTTCGCTAGCAAAATATGTATCCTGAAGATTAATATCTAGAATATATAATAAGCTTAAAAATTGACCCTTTTAATTTTTGAAGCAGGATCTTGTGAAGTTGCCCAAGCTAGCCTCGAACTTGTGGTTCTCCTGCCTTAGCCTCTTAAGTAGTGGGGATTGCAAGTACGTGTTATCACTGTGCTTGAGGCTGTAGAAGTGGTTTTCATAAACTCACAGCAGATGTTTTATTTTAGAAAGTTTACTTGGTTCCCCACCAACATTTGATAGGCAAACAGATATCAAGTGTTTGTGATACACAGGTTTCTCGTGCCACTCTCCATGAAAGATGAGAAGACATAGTTGTGATGAGACTTGCGTGGAGGGATTAGAGCCAGCTAAGGTCATGCAGTTTAGTCCTGAGTCACACAGAATTTCAGGTGACTCACAAGGACCCTATACTTTCCCCACTACTCATAGGCTTGTATTGGAACTGTGCTTTTTTTGGATTTGGGATAAATAATATATAATAAGTTTTCTTAAATCACAATGAAAGGCAAGTTAAGCAGAAAGAAGTATAATAATAGCATCCTAGTTTTCTGATGCCTCAGAGTGACAGATTTTGAAATAATCATGCTGCAGGGATGGGTTAGAAATTGTATACCTGAACTAGAAGTGTCTACATTTCATGCCATCATTGATTCTCTTTCACTGAAAATTGAGATCAATGCTTATTTTTATAGCTTCCAAAAAGAAAAACCGAAGATGACACCGGGTTTTAAATTTGTACCTAAAATTATTTTAATATAGCATTTCCTTTTTAGAGCTCTAATTTAAGTTGATTAGTCATTTTTAATTCTCTGTTGCTTTCTTAATCACAGATTATTATACGTCTTCCTGCCTGTCTCAAAGGTTTGTGTTAAAATTTAAATGATATCATGCATGAGAAAATATTTCTAAGTCACTAAGACACTATAATAATGAATTATTATTATTATTATTATTATTACATTTGAAAGGTTTATTACAGTTTAGGCCTCACCACCAATATTTCCTTCATTCTACTTTTTAATAGTGTTTGGTAATTAGTGTTTTTAATAGTGTTTGATAATTAATGGTTTCTTAATGAGATAATGTCTGTGAAGTATTTTGAAACCATTAGGAAGTATCATTATAACTAAGTCAGAATGTAAAGATGAACAAACAGATCATATCACTTGATACTGATGTCATTGTATAATCACCATGAATATATAGAGAACATATATTTGCAGTTTAGCAATTCCAAGTGTAATTTGTTCATTTTTTCTAGAATTCTAGATATCTTTAACAGTTTTAAATGAGGAGAAAAGAAATAAGACATGTACTTCAGGATGTAGTTTTACATCTTTGAGTCAATATTTAAACTTTGAAACTTTTTAACTAACAGTTGTGCCTTAATCCCTTTATGGTTAAGACTAAAGATTATTTAGTAAAAACAGAGAATTCTTTTTAGTAATGTAACAAGGAAATCCTTTTCAGTACTTAATAACTGCATTAATATGTTTAAGGCAACAGAACCCCAGTGACCTCATCTCTCACACTTACCCCTTTGAGATACCATCACAAAGGCAATTGCATTTCTACGTGAGTGTTAGAGAGGACATTCCATCCACAGCAAAACAATATGCTAGTTACTCTTTTTTTCTTAGATGAAATTGTCTCATATATTGTAACTTCATTCCTTAAACTATAAAAGAGAGAAAATGAATTTCTAAATGGCTCCTGCCAGGAGTTAGCATGAGGATCCCAGGCTTTGTGAATAACAAAGCCACATGGCACATCTTTGCAGTGACCTCACAGGATGTTTCCACCTGACTGTGACAAGCACAACGTCGTTTTGCATCTTCTACTTTCTCTTTTCCACTGTTTCATTGATCTAAACTTATACAACTACTCTAGATGCGTCGTCATTTCTTTGTATCTGTTATAAGAGTAAGTTTATCCAGATATAAAAACAAAATTTCACATTTATTTATCTTATTATATTTAGAAATTTTTCTAATTATATATATATGTATATATATATATATATATATATATATATATAGAGAGAGAGAGAGAGAGAGAGAGAGAGAGAGAGTTTTATAACACACTATGAAGCAGTTAACATCCTTCCCACCAACAGACGGAGAAATCGAAGAGCGGGAAGTTACACATACTTCTGCTTACATAGCTAGCAAGCACAAGGGCAAGGATTTCAAACTTAGCAGCCCTGACTGCCAACACTCTGAACGGTCTCCTTATAATAACTCATTCCTTAAGTCTGCAGAGCCCAGCCATTTGCAGTCTTGATGAATGGGGTATATGTGAACATCAACTAAGAAATGTATCCCATTCTCATTTTTTGATTGAATATGGAATTTCATAAAAGTACTTAAGCTTAGTATTTCACATATTGTTTGCATTTTTAAAATTTTTCAGGATGAAAAAGACAAGCTTTCTAGCTATTGGATTCCTGGGTTAAATCCACATGACTTAGTGGGCTGGTTGGGTTGAAGAATTTAGTAGGACCGTCACATTATATGATAGTTATAGATGAAACTAAGTTGCAGAAGGGAAACAAATTGATGTCAGTATTTGGGTTCTTCTTAAAAGATATTTCTCAGGGTCTGAATGCAATAGATTTGCCACTATTAGTCATTTGTACATGTGAAAAGAATGAGGTTGAGAGCATGTGAAATATCTTCACAAGTAAAAGCAACCTAGTTATGTGGTTTTATTTCTCAGTCCAGTCAGTATATTGAAAAACTGTTTTCTCTTCACAAAGCTGAAAACCACTCCTTCCATTCTTTACCACCCCCGAAGCAGAAGAAGCTATATCCTCATGGAGTCAGAAGTGAGCCTGCACATCCATCTCAGAGATTTCTCTAAGAGGAAAGCCCAAGATAAATGAAGGTTCAGAATCACATAGTTGCTAGCAGACAAAAGGATTCCACACTGTCCCTATTGACTCTGGCAAGTGCAACTTCTGTCTCATAGCCTGTGCCTCTATTTAGAGGGTCCTGGAGATGGTTTATTAGCTTGGTCTTGTGGGTGTGGGTTTTACATTTGAATACTGTTGGCCGCAGTCCTCAGAGCTACTGCTTTATGGAAGCTTGGCTGGCAGGCTTGTGCCCAGAGGCAGGGCTCCTGGTCTTGCCAGAACCCTTGCCAGTAGCTCAAACTTTTCTGCTCAAGACCCTAGCTCGCCCCACCTCCTCCTACAGCACAAGAATGAGTTGCTTAAGGAAGGCTTCTGGGGGACTGACTAGCTCAGGACAGGAACTCCCAGGCCCATAATGATGTCCCTTGTGCATTCACTTCATACTGGAAATAGGGTTACATCTTAAGTTTTAATGGTATAATTCTAGTCTTTATTCACTTCCTGAATCAGCCCTTTGCAGTAAAATTCCAAGACCTCACCTGCCTGGGAAGTAATATTCTTTATGATTTGAAAGGACACTACTATATGGAATCCTTTGACTTTCCATGGTTAGAAAAAGGAAAATTTCTAGCTAACAAATAATTGTTATCAGCTCTTCTCACATTTTCCTCCTTTAAGTTTCCCCAAAAATAGATTAATACCAGTGAATTTGATATGTCTCTTCTTCCTCCTTCTTCCCCAAACTTCTAAACTCAATCCACCTGCCTTTCATTACTGCCTTGGCCTGATCCCTGAAGCTGATGATTTGAGTTTGAGCTTGGAAAGCTCTGTTTCATGAGCTTCCTGTGAAGTCTAGCCATGATCTTTGGAACTTCCTGCTGTGTGGCAGATAAGCTAGGATAATAATGTATGACTATAACTGGAGCTGCCCACACTGTATCCTTTGCTGTCTGATTTTGCTTTCTCTGTTGATTGAGAATTTTCCCCATAAAAAAGCAGTGAATCATTCTGTTGTGGCTTACAGAAATGGCAATTGGAATGAGAAAACCAGCAGCAATTTCTTGCACATCTCTTGGTATTTTTGGAGGTTACATGGCAGTCAGCAAATGTTTTCTAACAATTTTTTTGGCTAAAGAGATGCAATCTACGTATGTATGGTAATGCATTTGTGGAAATAAGCCAGATACTTTAAGAAGTTTTGGTGACAATTCAGGTCTCTGTACTTAACTGTAGCACTGTAGGGTAATAGATTGCTTTTGGTCAGGTATAGTGGTCTCATCCTAGACTTTACTAGTGACTGATGGCAGAGAGCGTAATGCACTTCTGCACCTCAATTTAGATAGTTTCAAGGAATGTAAAGCTTTTGCTGTTAGGACTCAAACTTCATTGACTTTTTATACCTTTTTGTTTGGAACCATTTTTGATATTGCAAGAAGTCAGCCTTTCTAGGCCTTAGATCTCCTTATGGCTGCATATATATGGAGAAAACCATGGCTGTCTTTAGAGGAAACTGTATTATTTATTTATTTATTTATTTTTATTTATTTTTTAATCTGTACCGGGGATTGAACTCACGACCCCGTGCTTGCAAGACAGGCGCTTACGCCACTGAGCTAAATCCCCAGCCCCGAAACTATATTATTTAAAGGGCAAAAGAAGAGTTTAGCATGGTCTTCAGATAGCTAAGAAGTGTCTACCCTCATCACCAGCTCCTATATACAAACAAACGTCCATATCAGCCACTCCTTCTATCCTATAAACATACATCAGTCTTTCTCTGTCCCTTTCTTTCTTTTAAAGGGAAACAACAGGCAATGCAGTCGCTGGAGAAAGTAGTCTTATAATTTCAATACAGTTTAGATCATACGTGTTCCCAAAGGTCCATGTGGTATACACTTGATACCCACGTAGATGCTATTGGGAGGTAGTGGAAACTTTAAGAGAGATGAGGCCTACTAGAAGGTCTTTGGGTGATTGAGACCACTGCCCTTAAAGGGGATTATGGAACTCAGGTCTTTTCCTGCCTCTTTACTCCTTGGTCATGCACCTTTGCTTGACCACATCCTCCACCCTCTCCAGAATTACCAGCTGCCATCCCTACCAGAGTCCTAAAAGCAATGGATCAGTTTGATCATAGATTACACCCTCTAAAACTGAGAGCCAAAATAAGCCTCTGTCTTTTTAAAATTTTTTTTATTTCTTAAAATTTTATTTAAAGAGAAAAAAACCCAAACAAAACAGAATAAAGGGTAGCAACAATACAGAATTCCAAGGAAAAAGGGAAAAGAACCAAAAAAAAAAAAAAACCAGTAAGAAATCATTACTTGACAAATTACATACTGACATCTTGGAAATAGTTGTTCAAGTTACATAATTAAAGCGTGCAAAGTATACATTCAAACAGTGATGCTGTTAACAGTTCTGCTCCAAGATCTGACAAAAACAGCAATATGGTCTTCCATCTTATACACTCAAACATACATGCAATTATATCAAAAGGGTAAAATTAAACACAACAAAACAGAACAAAGCAGGTCACAAGAAAGCAATGTTAAGAGACATAAATTTCAAAGCTTGACAATCGGAGATATTCACTGTCATATTGACACTTGTTGTCTTCCTAATAATTGTCCATATTGTCACATACAGGGAATTCACATGAAACAACATTGTATGGAACTGATCTAAGCGGTACGAGGAGGGCATTTCAGGTCTTCAAGACCAGACAATAGGGAAGCCAAGAATGGCTGTCATAGTGTCTCTTATTCTCCTAAAAACAGCTGTCCATACCTTCATGTGTGTTGAACTTAAACAAAACAAGCTAAAATCACTTTGAATAAAGAATGATAGTTTTGCTAGATTTCACATCATGATATTATGGAATCAGCACTGGGTACTATAGTGTCTCTTTTTCTTCAAAGTAGTTGTTCATTTCAACATGTGTTATATAGTTGGTTCTCCTAAACTGTTTATAAGCTCTACACATGCATGAGTCTCTACGTGTATATCTATCCTTTCTGCATTAGAGGGAAAAACAAAACAAAGCAAGACAAAACAATTCCTAGAAAAGCATGAAGCAAAAAGTCATATAAAACAACAATACAAGGTGATGTACAATGGTTACCATGATGTCTCAGCAGTATATAACAACATTAATAAAAACAAAGCATTGGAGATATTATAAGACTTCAAAAGCAGGCAATAATCAAACCAGAGTGGGTATCTTAGTGAATCTTGTCATCTTCAGTGTAGTTGCCTATACTCTTAGACTTGATGCTATCAATCATAACAGATTTGAATAAAATCAGTCAATACAAGATAGCACTCTAACAAACCAGATTAAAATAAGATCAGTCATAATAAGACAGTATAAGTTATACAGGGCTTCTGGTTAAATTGATAGGAAATTAAGGATGATTACCATATTATGTCCTCTTATTTTTGGGATAGCTGACCTTGTCCTCGAGTCTAGTGTAAGTAGACAAATTGGAGTAGCATGTAATCCATCCAAGCAGAGTGATGAGAATAATGTAGATTTTAAATCTTGTTACCCAATTAACAATATCCTCTGTCTTCCTTTTTTAGACAATTCCTCCCCTTTCACTCCCATAGGGTGCACTAATTACTTTAGGTTCCAATGCCTCCTTATATAGAGCATCTCAATGGACCCTATCTCTTGATCTACTCTGCCTGTGTTTCTCTCTTAGTATTTTGAGGCCCTCTATACTAGGGATTATAGCCAATCTTCTCTGCCTCATTTCTGCTATTCTATTTTTCTACCATTGATATTCTATTTTTCTTTTCCACTCAACTTTCTTTTCCACTCCATTTACTGAGGCCTCTCTGCCACTGTTCCTGAAATGCTCGTATTCTTTTTCTCTCTTTCTAAAATGTCCTTTAGTATTTTTTGTAAGGTTGGATTGGTGGTTACAAATTTTCCAAGTTCCTCTTTGTCATGGAAGCATCTTTTTTCTCCATTAATTTCTAGAGACAGTCTTGCAGGATACATCAATCTGGGCTGGAGGTTGTTCTCCTTCAGGGCTTGAATTATTTCACTTCAAGATCTTTTTGACTTGATGGTCTGTGTTGAGAGATCTGCCATGATTTTGATGGGTTTTCCTTTATAGGTGATCTGTTTCTTTTCTCTGATGGCTTTTAATATTCTGTTCTTATATTGAATTTCTGGGATCTTGATTATTATGTGTCTGGGTGTAGCTCTATTTGGTTGTAAGTGGCTGGAGTTCTGTATGCTTCATACGTCTGCATATCATCTCCTTTGTCTATGTTTGGGAAGTTTTCCTTAATAATTTCTGTGAATAGCCTTTGCAGTTCTTCTGTTTTGACTCCTGCTTCTTCATTCACATGCTTTATTCTTAAGTTATAGATCCTCTTGTCATCCTCTAGCCTTTGTATTGTTACTGCCTTCTCCCTTGTTATTTTTAAGAGATCTTCCCTTTCATGATCACATATTGCAAGCCTGTGTTCAATTTTTGAGTCTATCTTTGGTTTCTTTCAAGGAGTTTTGCCAACTTTCTATGGAGTCTTTAGTTTGCTGGTAATCTCTTTAAATCTGCTTCATGAATTCTAGGTTTGCTTTATATTCTTCATGGAACATTTCTCTCCTTTTGTATTCTTCCATTCTTCTGTCTGTGACTTCTTGAGAAATGCCCAGCCTTTCGTTTATTAATCTACTTATCTCTTGTTTAACTTGAATTAGTATTTCAGTTTTGATCTTGTTTACGAGGTCCCGAAGATATCTCTTTATGTCCACTGATGCTGTGTTTGATGTTTCATGTTTGCTGCCCTCAGTCACTTTTATATTTACCTCTCCTGGATCAATATTCTCAGGGTTGGGGACTGCGGGTGTTTTCTTATTTCTTCCTCTCGTCATGCTTTGGTTCCTTCCATACAAGTGTATAGTGTAATTCCCACCCCCGTTTCTTGTTGGTTAGGGTTCTTCTGGAGCACGTAGGCTAGGGGCTTCTGCCCTCTGTCAGCAGCTATCAGAGAGTGAAGTGCAAGCAAGGGTAGTATATGCTGGCTCCTCCCCTCTGGGCCAGTCGACCTTCGAGGGCCTTCACTGTGTCAGTGTGCACCGCCCTGAGGGAGCCAATTGATTTGTGACAACCCACTGGGTCCCAGCCCAGTCCAAGCAGATTCCACCAATCTGCTCTGCAAGGGGAGTAACCAACTGAAGCTGCTTTCTTACAGAGCCAGGGCTTTCCTGCCCAACTCCAATATGTCGTCTAGTTGGTTGCCTCTTTCCCGAGGAAGGGTCCCATTCCCATCACTCACTGTATGTTGATGCCGTCCCCTAGAACTGCTGGGCTCCCCGACCTCTGACCTCAGTGCAGATGCAGTGCAAATTCATCTTGCAGCCATTGAATTGTTATTTTTATAAGAGCACTTTCCTTTCATGATTGCTAACTGTGATCCTCTCTTCAAGGTCTGAAAGTCTATCTTCAGTCTGTTTCAAGCAGTTTTTACAGCTTCGAGTTAATTTTTTAATTTCCTGGATATTTCTTTGAATCTGTTTCATGTATTGTAATTCCTTTCTGTATTGTTCATTCAAGGTTTCCATCAATTTCCTATGCTCCTTTTTTTTAATCTATGTCTTCTTTAGATATGCTCAGCAATTCTTTCATTATGTTTGTGATTTGTTCTTTACCTGAGACATTATTTCTGATGTGATTGATTTTAGAGTCTCATGAAGTTGTTTCTTTATTTCAGTTGCTATCCTCTCAGATATCAGGTGGGTGACTTCCATTTTCTTCCATGTTACTGTCTCCCAGACTTGTTCCATGTTGTCCGGAGGTCTGAGTTTGCCTTTTGCTCCTTGGTCTTGACATTCTCCTGGGTTCCTCCCAACAAGCTGGTTGTGGGGCCCTAGGCACTTCCCATGTTGGCTGTCCTCTGTGGTGGAGGGGAATGGGACAAGAACCTGAGTTTCTCTGACACCAGGTTTACGGGGAGGTAGCAGGGCATGGAGTGGCCTTCTCCAGACCTGTGCAGCTACACTGAAGCTTCCACAATGGTCAGGGGTACCTGGTGGTGCGGCTGCTTCTCTCAGTCTGTGTGTCTACACATGGCATCACATGATGGTAGCAGACACACAGTGTATTTGTCTAATTCTCTCAGTGGGCAATGGCTGCTTGAAGGAAGCAAAGGTCTCCAATGGTGGCCTGAGATGCATGGGGCTTACCTGGCTCTGTGTCCCTGCTTGTGCTGGCTGTCTGCAGGAAGCAAGCCTTCTGATGGCAGCAGCTGGCAAGCAGTGACAGATCTAGCTGGGCCTCTCTGCTCACACTGGCTCAACCTTTGGTCTTTAAAAGTTTATTATCTTGAACATTTTTATAGTGATGGAAAGCTGACTAGTACAAACCTTAAATAATTAATTAAGAGGCCTTTGTTCTGGGCTGGGGATTTAGCTCTGTGGTACAAGCATCTACCTGATAAGTACGAAGTCAAGAGTTCAATCCCTGGCACGAGAGAGAGAGAGAGAGAGAGAGAGAGAGAGAGAGAGAGAGAGAGAGAGATCTTTGTTCTAGAAACTCACTTCTTGTAACTGAAATAAAATAGTTGGCCTGATTTTCTTAAAATGCACTTGTATCTCTAAAAGAGAAAACAAACTACTTAACTAAAAGAACCTCCTCAGAAAAGCATATTATTTTTAGTCCTCCAATTGGAATGGTCTCTTTAATGAGTCTTTATGTAAACTGAGGAGCCTGGAGGATGCTGTTGTATGTGCAGATCTTGACAATTTGTAGGAGTTGGGCTCTTCTTTTAATGCAGATGTTTAATTTATTTTTATGATTTGGCCCTCACAAGAGGTTTGGTTATACATAATTTATAAGTGAAAGAATTTAAGCTCAAAAATAATAAGTGATTCACAGAAGTTGATGTGGTAAGATTAAACTAAAAGTCAAAGGTCATATTCGTAAAATTAAGATACAAATGAATTTTGTCTTGGATTCCTTCCTAGGTTGTGTTTTGATTACTTATGAAACTATTCTGTGCAGAGTAAATAAAAATCCATGCATTAATGCCTGAATTAAGTTTCAGAATTCCTATTGGTAGAGACAAATGGTAAATATTTCAGGAAAACCCAGTGATGCTGCTTTAAGTAGAATGGACATACCATGTTTCAGTTGGAAGAATGATTATAATGAATAAAAACATAGCCATCTGTAGTTTATTTTTTATTTTTTTATGTATTTTTATTTTTTAAACAAAAAAGAATAAAATGATGATACAGATAATTATACAACTGATATCTGGTAGTTCATCAAAAAGAACAGTTTGTGCTTTCATTATTTGATCATTTTTTTATGCCTATATCTTGTAATCTGAGCAACTACTTTGAAGATAACAATATGCAATATATCAACCATTGTTAATCTCCTATTATGTTGTTTGGAAATTCTTTGTCATCAATTTTATTCTTTTTTGTTCTAAAATGAGCAACTACTTTGAAGATAATAATATGCAATATATTAACAATCTAATTTAGAGCTACTCTTGAAGTTATTTCATTGTGGAATGAAGTTCTTAATACATAGTCAAAGTGAGAGAATTTCTTTATGGCACTTACCTTCCTCCTTTCCTTGTCTAATTCAGCAATAAAATTATTCAGTCTGTTTCTTCAAAGTTCCATGGAACAGTTCCAACCTATTTGGAAAAGAAACTAAATTGAGGCGATCTGGAGGATTATAGTATTTAAAAGTCTAAACATGTGTGCCCAACCATCTTTTCCCTTAATGCCATAAATACAAAAGTGTAATGTTATGGTTTCAAATAGCCAAAATAATTAGTATGTCAGCCCACTTGAAAAAAAAAAAGACAGAGGCCAGAGTGATAGTAATTTCAGTCTCATTTTGTTTCTTCTTTCTTTGTTCCTCTTGTCTTTCACGAACTCTATCAAAAATGTTTTTTGGGATTTTGGGGGGTAAATTTTTAGTTGTTCCTTAGATTTTTATAAGGCAGGAGGCTGATACAGTTGTTCAATGAATCTCCTAGGTTTTCTTTAGCTCTAAAACATACTTCAATTTTTTTGCTGCTTTTCAAGCTCAAGCAAAACACCTTTGGACTTACTAGAAAGAATATAACTTGAAGTAGTCTACTAAGCAGCAGCAGGAATTTCAGAAGAACACTAAGGTGGCTAAATTATAGTGGGAAAATCATTCTGTATGAGTTGTAAAACTATTAATTAGCATTTGTCCAGTCAAATATGATCTTATATTTATTTTTTAAAAAACAAAAAGTATGCATATATCATTTATATATAGAAAAATCGAGGGAGGTATTTTCAACAAAACCAATGTTTTTCCTACATTATGGCAACATTTTAAGTAAAATAGTAGAAGGCTTTAATGATCAAATAAATTTGCTTGCCCTGTTTGTATTATTGATATTTAAGGAGTGTGTGCGTGTGTCATGCATGCGTGCACAGATGCAATTAGTAGGAAACAGAGAGCTATTTTAGTCAAAGATCAAATACAGAGAGGTACTACAAAGTAATATAATTTAAAGTGAAAGAAGAAATTGGTTAATCTAGTCTTTTAAAAAATTTGTAAATATTTTTAAAGAATATGAAATAAACACCAAGTAAAAATTTGTGTGTTTGGTATTTTATATTAAATACTAGAAAGTGATGCATTGATTATTCATTTCTTTTCATTGTTTCCTGAAATATTTAAAGACATCATGGAAAATGGGTAGAAAGATGTATTTCACCAGAATGACCTTCAGCCTGTTTAAAATCTTAATATACACAAGTACTTGGAATCCAATAGAGCAGTAGTTCTGAACATTTTTGGCACAAAGAACCTCTTTTGGTGGTGAAAGTTTTCTCACAAATTGCAGGGATAATAATTTTGGGGTGATTCGATGGAGCAGCAACTTAGATCCCTCATATCCACAATTCAAAATAGAGTTCAGGCTCCTATGAGAATCTAATGCTGCTAGATCTGGACGGAGGAAGACCTCAACATAATTTAACTGATAGGTAACTGGCATAAATACAGATGAAGATTCCATTGTTTGCTACTGTTCATCTCCTCCTATATCAGACAGTTCTTAACAGGCTACAAACCACTACCTGTCCCTGGCCCAGGGATTAGAGATCCTCCTGTAATACAGGAAAACCAATATGCTTAGTATTGTTTCACAGTTTTCATCATCCAGTGTCCTGCTCCAAGCTGATAAGAGTCATGTAGATTCACATACTCAGACAAGTGTGTCCACTGACTAACAGTGAGATAAGCACATACTGATAACAAGGCAGAAGTTTCCTTCTCCTTCCCTCCACCTCGTGCTCTGCAATGGTCTGATCACAGAAGAAACCAAATTACAACTTCAAGGAAGGCCACTTAAAGGATAAGCCCTTTGTATATTAAAAACTATGTGATAAGAAGATACTGAAAGAAATTACGAGTTTAGACTTCCATTTCATGCCATATACTCATGACAATTGAACAATAATGTGGAATTACCTAAGTTACATAAAAAGAAAGGTTAAAACAATCATTTAGAATGTATGAAAGTTTCCATTCTATTTTGTTTCACTTTAAAGATAATAAGAGTAGGGAAATTAGGGCCTCTGTAAATTTGTCCTACAAGAACAGCAATGAAAATGTAGACTAAACTCCTCAAAATCAACTTTTTAAAACTCTATAAATTAGCCAAAGTCTCATTACAATCTGAAACATGTTTATTCAGGAAAAAACTGCTGGACCTAATGAAGAACTGCACTGTTTGTGCCATTTTAACTCGATCTATTGTTTGCACTGTTGTCCTAGCTCTGCATTAACCTTAAAATCCAGTAGGTTCAAACTCATGATGGTTTAAAAATTAGCAGCCTTACAGTAACCAGAAAGACACGATGGGGTTTGGAGCTCCATAGAGTTATACCTGCAGAGCACTGCCACCATTAAACCTATGTCACAGCCTCTGAAACAGCCCATTCAACAAGTGCTGTTGGTAAGATTCAGAACACCTTCTGGAGGAGAAGGGTTTTCCAAGGGCATTTGTTATAATAATTGGAAGTAGCTACTTATCATTACAGTCAAACAAGAGCAATGGAGAGAAAGTTAAAAGGAAAATAAAGGAAATGAAATGTCCATTGTGGTTTTTGAAAAGCTGTGATATATTCCTAGGGATCTATAAAGCTGGAGTCATGTGCAAGTGTGTATACATACTCAAAAAGACATGAAAAGACTGTTTATGAACAGAACCTCTGTCTGATTTTGAAACCTTGTACCAACAGGAAATGAGAACTAAGATAGAGTTGTGTACTGACTACGTGAACATTGAAGGTATGCCCCAACACATACACTAAACCTGATAGCAAAGGTTCAATGACTTAGTTTTTCAAGGTGTTAAGGAAATCTCTGACCAATCATTAGCTAATTAATAAGGTTAATGAACAGAAATTCTGCAGTTATATACTACAGAGAATATACTCTTTATAAGTCAGTCTAGGAAAGTTACAAGTAGTAGAAAGGAAAAACCAGTAACACAAACAAAACAATAAATTGAGAAAGGTTAATCTGTTTTCCAGAGCTGCCATATTCTGTTATCTAGAATGTCCGATTTTCAACAAAAAAAAAATATGAAACACATAAAGAAACAAAGACTCACATAAAGGAAAAAAAAACAGTCAATAGAGACTGTCTGTGAAGTATCCCAGATCTTGGACTTATTAGGCAAATATTTTAAGCTAGTTTATGAATATACTCAAAGAACTAAATAAAAACATGGCCAAAGAAGTTAAGGAAAACATGATAATAATATCTAACCAAATAAGGAATATCATTAAGAAATAGAAATTATAAATAAAGAGCCAAATAGAAATTCTGGTGTTGAGATACAAAATAACTAAATTAAAAAGTTCAGAGGAGCACAAAAGAAGATCTTAGTTGGAAGAAAAAAAGCAATGATAAACTTTAGTAAAGGTTAATTGATATTATCCAGTGTGAGAAAGAGAAAGACAAAAGAAAAATAAAGAGAGCCTCAAAGACAGGTGGAACATGTTAGCATACTGATATACACATAATGAGAATCCAAAAGTAGTGAAGGAAGTAGAAAGATTATTAGAAGAATAATGGCCAAAGACTTCCCAAATTTGATTCAAAATACTATTTTATATATCCAAGGAACTCAAAGCACTCAAAAATAAACTCAAGGAGAGCCACACTTATATGTATCATACTCAAACTTTCTAAAAATAAAGACAGAGGGCCTTGAAAGCAGCAAAATAAAAATTACCCATTGTGTGTAAAGAATGTACAATAAAATTAAAACTGACTGCTGAACAGAAACATGGAGGCCAGAGAGCAGGATGGTAGATGCAACGTGGTGAAAGAAAAGTGCTTTCATCTGAAAATCCAACATTCAGTAAAACTGTATTTCAAAAAGCAAAGTGAAATGAAGACGTTAAATAAATAAAAACTGAGATAAATGACTGTGCATAAAGCTGGGATCTTTTAACACTTCCTTGAATTGTCCTACAGAGCTTTATGCTCACAGTAACAGATTAAGAGAAGATATTAATATTTGATTTTTAACATTATGTAATTTTTGCTTCCTCTGGTTTTTAGGAAGTGATTTCAATCTTTAAAAGTGGTTCAGGGTAATGTTCTTTTGGGGGGGGGTCCTTGACTTGTGTCTTAGTTACTTTCTTGTTGCTTGGACAAAATGTCTGATAGCCACAGTTTAAGAAAAAAGAGGTTTATTTTGGCTCACAGTTTGTAGAGGTTTCAGTCCATAATTGGCTGGCTCTAAGACAAGATGGCATGGCAAAAGAGGCTTGCTTAAGGCATGGCATTCAAGCAGAGAAAAGAATCAGGGGAGAAGGAAGAAGAGAGACCCTGTCAGACCACACTCCCAGTGATTCACCTGTTCCAACCATGCTTCACCTCCCAAAAATCACATTTAGCTGCAGACTTGTCAGTGAATTAATCTACTCACGAATATCACATATCCATGATGCAGTCATCTCCCCAAAGCACATGAGACTTTGTGGGGGCATCTAGACATAAACCATAACAAGTTGAAAAGAAGCAGAATGCATGAGAGAGCAGGGCATCTTCTGTGAAGGCTGGAAATTCAGTCTGGACTCGAGTGCTTTTCTCTCTGAAGAATCTCCAGAAATTGCCCCAGTTTGACTCTCAGTCACATGTTCTATATAAGTCTGTTCATTCAAGATGAAAGTCTGGATCCAAAAGTTCAATGTGTATCTATGATAATTTATAAGGTCTTATAAATAAATGAAACTGACACTGGTAAAATGAAAGGGAAGTTTAGGGAAGGGGAAAAAAAGAAATGTGTTATGTACATGTACCAAGTTCCTAGAGTTAATGTAATCATTTTGTACTGAAAATATTTATCAATAAAAATAAAACAAATCATAAACAAACAAACAAATGTAAAATGGAATCTAGCTTCCAGACCAAAATATTGTACCAGAAGTTAAAATCCACTGGGCATTACATATTTGCAAACTTCAAATGGTAGCGGTAATCCTAGAGATTGCAACTTTTAAAATATGAAAGTATGCTATAAAAATCATATTGCTTGAAAAATAAACTTCATATATCAGAACATTTTTAAGTTCACAACTAAAATGCGCATAAAGTGTAAAACACTGGTGCAGCTTTATCTTTTGTGCCTGCCCAGCCCCACAGCCTCTCCATCATCAAGCCCCTCCGTCAGAGGGGTGCATTTGTCACAGTGAACCCACAGTGACACAGCCTTATCTCTGTAGCTCAAACCGAGATTCAGTCTTTTAATATTCATTTTTAAATATTAAGGACATTTTTCTTTGCAGAAAACTGCACTTTCATGTTAAAGTGATTTTGTTTTATTGTCATCAGAAGCAGTTGAATTTAGTTACAGTGATATATATCACAGAACAATTTGTAAGCAGGCTTTAGCATTTTGTCTTCCTGAACTGCATTGTAGATCACAGACGTTATACATGCACACTGGTAAATAAACACATAGACACACACACACACACACACACACACGCACACACACACATCTTTAACGGTTGCTGTGTGCCTTCCTTGTTTCATTGCTTATGTAGTATTTGGCTCTTGTTAAAATCCTTACCTCACAGTCTCTGTAAGCAGTGTGGGTTAATCATTAAGAGGGAGCTTAGTACTTAGGGATTACTGTCCTATTATTGCCTGGCTAGGAATTCATAAAAATAAAATTGTATACACATTTCAGAGGGATCTCTTGTGTTAGGGTTCCCTAAGATAACAGAACAAATAAAAGATTGTGTGTGTGTGTGTGCATGAGAGAGAGAGAGAGAGAGAGAGAGAGAGAGAGAAAGAGAGAGCAAGTGTATGTGAAGGAGACATAAAGAGGAATCGACTCACACATATAGGACAGCTGAGCAGTTCCATATCTACCACGCACAATCTGGAGACCCAGGAAGCTGCATAAATGGTGTAAATTCCAGTACAAGTCTAAGAACCAGAGAAGATCACTATCAAGTTAAGCTTACAGACTAAATGGGAAAATTTTCCTTTGCTGCATTTTTTTTCTCCTCTTCAGGACTTCGAAGTGGGTGATGGCCACTTGCTTTAGTGAGTGATCTACTCAGCCCTTCAGTTCAAATACTGGTCTTTTCTACAAACACCTTCACAGACACACCTATAAATAATATTTAATTAAATATCTGGGCATCCTTTGATCTGGTGCATTCATGCATTGCTCTTGTGGAGCTAGAAGGAACATGACAGGTATATCTTTATAGGTCGGCTCTTACTGAACCTGGTATGAGGTAAAACTATGTAAATAAGGGCAGGGCTCTCTTGTTTCACTTCCTTGTCTTGGGATAGCTTTGTGACCTTTTTTAAAAAGTCCTTTATAATAATGATATTCTCATATGAAGGGGAAAAAGGGAAAGCTTTAGTGTTTCAGAACAACACACCCTTTAGTGAGCTATATCTCTTTATTTAAATTTGATTTCCCAGAAGACGGAGAATGGACCTTTTAAGGAGACAAGTATCTAGTCTGGATTCTGTATTTTACTATATCCTTGAGAAAAATTTGTTTCCTCACCTGCAAATTGGGAGGGAGGATAGTAACTGTATAGGGTAACAAAGGCAAAGAGGTATCATGCTTTTGGCAATGAGTTTATTGTCTATACAGCAGCAGAGAAATGTTATCATTGCCATGGTGATGAGATAGTGTAGTGTTGTCATCATTTCTTATCAGTCTTCAACTATGAACCCATAAACACATGTTTGAAATAATACTCCCCATACTTTCCAGAAGCAAGAGAACAGCCTTGAAACAGAGACCAGGGCACACTGTATCCAGAACACGGCAGCAAAAAAAGAAGATGACCTTGACTTTTAAAGGCTTCACAGTGTCTAAAGTGTACTCATTTGTATTTCTCATTTTATTTTGGTTATCAAAACAACCCTCCAAAATAGTCTAGCCACAGCTTATTGGCTCCATTTTACAAGTGAAAAAGCTCTGGGGAATCAAGGAGCTTTCTCAAGGTTCTGGAGCCAGGATGCTTTAGAGTCAGGATGGAACCTGAGTCTTGAGGCTCGGTGAACTGTGCTCTGGCTGTCATGTTGCCCTCTGGTAATGAGGGGACCTGAATGATGGCAGAGATTAATTTCCTTACACAAATCTCTCCTCTATGGTGTGTGACCGAAGCTACAGGAACTATATCCAGATCATTGATACTGAACTTGAAAACAGTACATAACTTCCAGGGGCTCTAATCTTGTTAGGACTGTAGGGAATTGCTCATATTTCTATTATAATGAAGTATGTTATTTAAATGGAACTTGCAGTTCTGAATGAATGCGACAGCAAAAAGGTTAAGGGCTTAACTGGTTAATTAGATGAAAGTAGTCAGAAGCCAGACTTTCAGGTGTAATGAAGCAGAAAGCTGAAGTGTAAAGTTGACCTTACCTTCTCCCTGGGGCATAATTTCCAGTTATTATTCAGCTTGCAAAGGGCAGTTTGTAAATCTATGTCGCTAATCTGAAAGCTGGGTAGCTTAATGGGACCAAGAACCAATTTAAATTTTGAAACTTTATTCACCTTTAATATTGAAAAGGAAACTAAAGATTAGGAGAAGGTGGGCCCAAAACAGTGTTGTATTTTTGTCTTTATACAAATGTTGAAAAGAGACATCTACACCAAAAAATGCTTTATTTGCACTATTTGTATAACTAAATTATGTAATTTATTTTTAAGGTTAAACCTGAGTAGTATTAACTTATTTTTATTAGTACATGTTGGTAATACAAAATAGTGATGCTTATGTTGGAGAATTGGCTATGCATATAACATATCATGATCATTTTCAATCATTTAACCCCTCCCCCATTCCTTTCTCAGTCTCCCAAAGTCTACCTTGTAGTTTCCTATCATGTCTCCTTTATTTTATTCATTCATTTATTTATATTTTAGGTTTAAGTATCAGATATTCTGCTTAACACAGCAGTATCCAGTTTCATCCATTTTCCTGCAATTATACAATTTACTTTTCTTTATGGCTGACTAAGATAATATTGCGCCCATATATATATAATATATATTACATATGTATCATTTTTTTTAAAATGACCTTTTGACTTCCATCAGAAGTAACTCACAAGACTACTTTTTTGTGGCAAATTTAAGGGAACATTTTAAATATCAAAATAGATGATGGTTTCTACAGAACAGTGATTCTTAATCTCTGCTTCCAAGACCAGCAGCAGCAGCATCTTAGAAATGCACATTTTCTGGCCCCACTCAAGACTTACTGAGTCACAAATTCTGGGGCTGGGAGTCTAGCGATTTGGGTGTCATAGGCCTCCAGACAATTCAGTGATGCTGAACTTTAAGAATCAGGACTCCAGAAGCAGGCATTGACTGACTTACTGGTGGAGTAAAATTCTTCAAAGATAGAACCTAAATCTCCCCTGTTTCACCCCAGAACAAACAGGGAGGACCAGTCTGGAAGGCAGAGTCCTCTCAGGGCAGTCAAGCAGACAGTTGCATTCAACTTAGACTGAGCCCGGTCTCTGGGAAATTCTGGTTTTCCCAAGCCTCCAGTGGAGGACTCAGTGGAAAAAGTCAAGTTAGACAAGGACTTGGCAATCTTCACATATCCTCTACACTTAGTAAGAAGATCTATCCTCTGCCCCAAGGCTTGCTTTGCAGTGTTTCCTTACCAAGACTTGTCTTCCATACAAGGCGTTACATTTTCATCAGTGTTTTGACCTTAAATGACAGAAGATAGCATGGGCACATTGCATACTAGAATCTTAAGGTCAGGCGATGTGGTGGATTAACTAATAGTCAACTTGCAACACCCAGCTCAACTGAATCAGCATGGTGCTGGGTATCCTACCTAAGGATTGTTGCCATCAGTATAGAAAAGAACTGGAGGGGAAGTGTGGGCTGTTGATTCTCCTAGAGAAGCTTGTGACTCTGGCTTTCCTGATATGAACTTGGCTGTTGTCACCCCCAGAGGAGCTCAGGTCCCTACTGCTGCTGAGGATGAATGTAGAACTACAGCCTCTTTGAGGAAGCTCTGTTCCTTACTCTGAACATCACTTCTCTGGTGCAGATCCCTCAACCTTCTGGCACAGATCTTTCTTTCTGCTGGTGCAGACTTCCTAGGTTCCCATTGGCCTTTGGGCCTTCCCAGTGCAGATCCTTGATACAGACTTGCATGAGACATTGTCATGGACTCTAGGCCTCCAGTTGGACTCATGGAAGACGTTGCCTTGGACTCTAGGTCTTCAGCTAGATTCTTAGGGTCTCTAGTTTGTGGACGAATTTCTCGCCCTCTTTTGCATTTGACTCTCTGGGTAAATATTGTAAAATAATCCTATAAATTATGTGTCCTGTATTAAATAAATTCTTTTGCAAACCCTGTATACAACAACATGTTTCTGAAAAGCCATCTAATCAAATCCTTTGCCAAGCATCTTAAAGGTTAATTACAATGTTCCAAATAAGAGCAATAATAGTAGAAATCCTCCCAAAACATGGTATCTCATGGAAAGCCATTTCATGTATGTTAATTTAATGTGATTTGGGGTAACATATGTATCAGGAGAGGTGGAGGTCAGCATGATTATCATCATGAAGAAACTGGAGCTCAGCGATGCTGAAAGACTGAAAAAACTGCCCAGAGTCTCATAGTTAAATAGAACTGAGACTAAAATTCCCACCCTCTAACAGGTCTCTGTGCGAGCTCTTGGGGTATATACAAATTTTCAGTAACTTTCAGGCCATCGCAAACCTTAGGATTACCACCCCTTCTCCTTGTTCCTCTGCTCTTGGCAGCCACTTTCCTCTGTTGCCTCTAGCACACCTACTTGCCCAAGCAGACAGCAAAGCCATCTCATGATTTCAAAGGGTTGATCAGGAAGCCAATGTCTTCAGGATTCCTTTTCAAACTAGATATGATGAGTGTCATAGATCTAAGTTCTTTCTTACCCTGAACATGCGGAAATTAACATTCTGAGTTGTCGCTAGCAGTGATAATGATCACATGCTACCTCTACTGTCTCTTCTGGTCTCCTGTAGCGAGTGACCTCCACTCACAAGATGATGGGGAGCTCACTATAGTTGTGGTGCACACTGTGATTCAAGCACTTCCGTGTTTGGCTTTTAGAGATGGAAATCTCTAAAAGTTTGACAGGGACAGATGAAGAGGATAAGGGTTAACAAGTTGCAGGTGATACTGGGAGGTGAGATTTAGAGTGTTAGGTAATCCTTGGAAAGTTTCAGGAAATCTAAAAATGTGCCTGGACTATATCCTCCAACCATCACCCTTAGAATGTTTTAGTAATTATTATTATTACATTTCAAGGTTTTGGATTTTCCTGGTACCTACTCCAGGGCATCATGACCTTCGTCTAAAAATACACTCTGCTAGTGAAAGCCTACTTAGCACATCTGAGTGGGGTCATATTTAAAGCTACCTCAGCTCACTGCATGGTAAAAATGAAGGTAACTTTTACATCGTATATCTTACCACCACTCATATCAACTAAATATTTAACCCAGGGGCGGGCAGTACATGAACTGAAGGAGCCCAGAATCTCACATCATCCATTCTGCAAGTTCCCTTAGGGAACCACAGAGTGTATATTTTCTGGAGGTACCGTTTATTATGTTCTTTGAAAATGTTACTCTGAGCAACAGATGTTATTTTTGGAGTCTGAGCAACTTTATTTTAGCAAAAAAAAAAAAAAAAGCTCTTGGCAGAAGTTAAAAGATTGCTGGCTTGAAGGAGTGGTTGGTATACTGGCTTCCACTCTATAGTTTCCTTAGTTGTACTGTAACAGTTTACATGCAGAGACAGAAGTCCATAGTGTGCAGACTCGGAGTGGTCACCACTCTACCGTGACTAACGCAGCCTGGATTCAGCAGCACTCTTCCCTTCACCTTCACTTAAGAGTGCCCGGACCAAGGAAATTGACTCGGATCATGTCCTCAGAATCAGTCTGGGTTCGGTACAGTTCGTTCCTCCTGTTCATTTCGCTCAGAAGAGGAGCACTTTGAAGCCTCCAAGAGACAGCACTGTCCTCACTGCCAAGAGGATTATTTACAATCTGCTCTTACATTAACATATTCAGAGAGAGGCACTCTGGCTTAATGAAGAGAGCGCTCCACTGGAAAACTTCAGTAACGCTTGTTTTTTTCATCATCTCCAGGGACAAAAGATCAAACTTCTGAACAAAATTTGATTATATTTTTATTTCATTCTCATACACTTTTGACTACCTTGTGCTAATTGACACTTTGTGTGGGTGACAAATTACTGTGAAAGACAGAGAAGAGAAATTCATAGTTACAGCTTGGTGAAGCAAGTATGGCCCAAGTCCGGGAACTAAACAGTGGTTCTGTTGGTATCCAAGACTGAGGGTCTAGATTTCAATGCAGGGTAACTATTGGGAAATTCTGCTGTTGACTGTATCAAGGAGGCCCGTCCAGTGATGGGGACACAGAACTCCAGGACATTCAACAGGGGAAGGCAGCTGCACCTGGGCACTTCATGATTCATCGGTTTTGGATCCATATTCTCACCCAACGGTGCAGGTTCAAGCTCTCCTTGATTGTGTGCCTTAGAAAAGCGAACTAATGAGCCTGACAGACTTTCAAGGTCTTAGAGAATTGCAGTGGGCTCAGAGTAGGCTCCTGTGGTGACCTGGAGCCTGACTCTATGGGAGGAGGTCTAAATACATCGCTTTTTTCAGGGAGCTCCAAGCTGTGGAGAACAGACAATGAATGAGAGAGGAAGATGGAGAAATCCAGGCCTCCTGGATGGAAATGCAGCCACTAATGTAAAACTTGTTTTAGATATTCAGGGGCCCACAGAGTTCAGACTTGATTTATCACATCATGTGTTGGCCAACTACCAAGTAATCTCTTGATTCCTTCCCACCCTTTCCCTGCTTTGCCACATTTCTTAAATTCCCTTACCCTTTGAATTTTTAGTGTCTGGCAGTGTGAAGTAGTGGCATAAGAGTGACGAATGGGAAGCACTGTGCTTTTCTCTCATTTTCTACCTGCTGTGTGGTCTGCTATAATAACTGCATCTCCTTTAGAATCTTAGTCACCTCAAAAAGACTCCTCCCTCAATGATCCCTTCTTCTGGGACATCTCTACTGATTCCAGCTTCTTCTGGGAGGTTCCAGATTCTAGGTTTTGGTCACCCATGCCCCATGTTGTCTTTTCAACTCTAGCTGTGGTAATATTTTTCTGCTGTTGCCTTCTTATATTCTAACTAGGATCTCAGGTCTTCTCATCATTTTAGATAAGGACTTCCTCTATTAAATGACCTCGGTTTAAAAGACATACATGGGTCTGTTGTTCTAGCTAGATCAACTAAGAAGATGAATGGATAAAGAAAATGTATTTATATACACAATGGAGTACTACTCTGTCATAAAGAAAGATAATCTTCACTCATTTATAGGAAAATGATGCACCTTGAGACCATGATGTAAAGCAAAATAAAGGAGATACAGAAGCTCAAATAGTGAATGGTTTCTTTTATATGAAAAACCCAAAATATAAATAAAGAGGAAAAATAAATAAAATAAATAATAGGAAGTAGGAAGCTAGATCCTTTACAGACAGGAAGGTGTTCAAAAGAAGAGGGAAGGAGGAGATGGGAGACAGGTAGGCATGTAAAAAAAGGAATTAAGATGTGTTATGCATATCTCTCAGTCACACAGGAAATGTAAACAATATGTACTGCAAACATATATTAATAAAAGAGTAAACACAAAATAAAATGAAAGCTGCAGTAGAAACTACTTGGCTATTAAAATACCTGCTTTCTCCTATTCTAAATTTATGCTTTATTTCAACTGCGAATATTTTCTCTTTCTTATCCATATAAAGATGGAACTTCAGTTCTTTAGTCCATCTCCACTGACTCCAGCTTCTGGAAGATTACAAATTCTTTGGTGTCACCATTCTCTTCCTCTGGAATCTAGTTTTATCTTAAAATTAACAGAGGCCTCATTTGAAATACAGTCGAGGAAAAAGGACTACATGAGTCACATGCAATTACAGATTTACATTGTCATTCCTTTTTCCCTGCTGCCTGAGTCATCCACTTTTCCTAGTATGCCATCCCTTTCTCCTTTTTGTTACCAGGTCACCTGGCAGGGATAACAACTGCTGGCGTTTTGTGTTGTGTTTATAGCATTATTGGCTCTCAGCAAAGAAATGCACTCATGACCTCCACCTACATTAGTCCACCTACATTCTGTGATATTTAAATGAAAACTAGAAGCTAGGGATTCTCTTTAACACAACCAGGGGCTCATGAACACACTGCTTCAGCAAAGGTAGTCAAACTCTTGCAAAAATCTAGCTTAATGTGGCTATGAAACTTTTCTGATGGGAGGAATTAAAACTGTTCACAGCAAAAATGTGGTTGTAGGATTCCAAGGTCTGGTGCAATGCTGTAAGGAGGCTTAGTTTCCATTCTTCACTGTGACAGTAATTAGCTGTGTGATGATAGGCAAGGCTCATCTTCCTTGGAAGATGGATCATTTCTTTGCATTTGTAAAATAAGACAATTAGATAAACTTTAGGAGTTCAAAAACATAAAATTATAACTGCAATAAAATGGTTGTGTTCTTCTTAAAAATTGCTTCATACTTTGTTTTTCGTCCTTGAGAATAAAACAAATCATCATGAGCATAAACTAACATGTTTTATCTACTCCCTTTTTCCACTGTTGCCATTTATGTTTTGACCAGGGGATGCATATTTAGTTATCTGTTCACCTTAAGAGCAGCTGGCCCCAGGAAAGGGAGAAAAGACTAAGGGAGCATTTGACTTGGCGGGTAGGAATGGACCCCTATCCACTAAGTGCAAGGCGGGTAGGAATGGACCCCTATCCACTAAGTGCGTAACCAGTTGGCTGCTGTTTTAGCGAGGAGTAATGGGCTCCTGTGCCCTCAGGCATCTTTCTTCCCATTCCCCTACCTTCATCGCGTGTAAGTTCTCATTAAGCTTTATAACACATTCATTTGGATTAAGAAATTAGTCTCATTTTTCAAGTCTCTATTTAGACAGTATTTCCTCAGGAAAGCTTTTCATTCCTACCCGTCACCTAAGTTAGATTATATTTCCACAGTTCTCTCTACTTTCCTTAACAGATTGAGTTTACATCCTCTCTTTGCCACACAGGGACTCTGCAAAAGTTCCTTAAGCTTCTGCATTCTTCAGCTTCCCCAGAGCTAAGAAAAAGTACCTAATACCCAAAACTTAAAGGAAGATATGTTTAATTGGGCTCACACTTTCAGAGATTTCAATTCATGGTCAGCTGGCTTTAAGGCAGTCACATCATGGTGGAGGACAGCTGCTCACTTTACGAAGGCCAGGAAGCAAGGTCCAGGGGAAAAGTGCCATGCAGAGATATATTCTGTAGGAGAATGCCCCCACTGACCCTCCTAACAGAACATTCAGCTAGAAGTACCATTGGATTGATCCCCTGGTGAGTGGAACTCTCCCATGACCCAATCGCCTCTCCAGGAATCTCTTAATTTAGACAAGTTAACAATCAAGATTAACACACATGTTCATAAGATTCAATTTGGGGATGATAGTGTATACTTTTCTTTTTTTAGTACCAAGAATTGAGCTCAGGACCTTGCCCTTGCTGGGCAGGCACTATGCCACTGAGCTATATCCCCATCAAAGTATACAGTTAAACACTAAAGATAGTGCTTGATACTTGGTAAATGCTCAACAGTGTGGTTCATTGTTATTATTAGGATTGTCAGTAACAGTACAGACTTACTAGTTACGTGTATCCACCACCAGATTAATCTACATTAGGGTAATGATTGTACATAAATGGCTTATGTATGATCAGATTCCAGACTCAACAGAGGGACTGATACAAAATAGGTGCTTGGGAAATAATCTATGATTCTCTAAAATCCCTTCTTAAAATTCATGCACTTTCTGGAGAATCAATCACGTACCTTACCCATTCATACTGAGTGAGTGAGATCTGGCTGGTCCCTAAAAAAATACAAAATATAAATGGAAAAATGTGAGAGGTTTAGGGCATATGGAGAACAGGTCTGCTCACTGCCAGGGCTTTTGGTAACTAGATTACCCGTGAGACCAGAGAGTGCTTAAACAAAAGATGAGCATGTTCTGAAAAATAAACTTGCATTAACTCTGTGGTTTTCCCTAGCAGGACCCATACATGGTGATTTTTCTGGGTGGTGTACTTTATGTTAGGAGCCACGGATATAATTTGTACACGCAAACTCGCAGTGTTGCCTCTGCTTGTATGAAGAATTCTTCTGGAAGACTTTAATGCTTGTTATGCAACCCATGATGTAGTTGTCCAACTCAGCCCTTATATTTCCATCTTTACAGTATGCTACTACCAATATACTGGGACAATGGGTTTTTAATTTTCAACATGTAATATCTTCGAGTGCTTTTGAACAAAGTGTGATTATAATTAATGTGACTTTTTTTTTTCACATGTGAAGTATTTTATTGCCCAGTATCTCTCTTAATCACTAAAATAACTCTGGGGGGAGGCAGAGATTTATCTCAGGGGCATAAGTGCCTGCCTGGCAGGCACGAGGTCATGAGTTTGATCCCCAATACCAATAATAATGATGATAATAATAACAATAATAATAATATGACTATGGAATAGATAAAGTAAATATGAATGTCATCTCTATTTTAGAGATGATGAAATTAAGATTAAAAGATTAACACATCTAAGGTTGCAGTCCAAATTCTTCATACTTTTTTTCTATGATTTTTTTTTGTTTCCTTTATAGATGGGGCTCTAACAAAGTTTCCAGAAACGTTGGGCTTTAGAAAATCATATTTTAGTGCATGTGATTTTCATCTGTGTCAATTTCTGTATTTTTTATCCCCACTAGTATCCAGACATGGTTACAACAAAGGTCACAGTACTTTGAATTTAATATCAGTGAAATAAACAGCATCTAACACCATATCTTAGTATAACATCAAGAAAAGAATTGAAACAAAAATCACCAAAATGTATTTATAGATATATATATATTTATATATATACATATGTGTGTGTGTGTATTCAATTTCAGAGGCCATAGCAGCTATTATAGTTACACAAGTCAGAGTTTTATACAAAGGGAAACTTTTATAGATGCTAAGTGGTCACATTCATCTTTTATCCTCTTCCACTTTCCACAATATCTAATAATCTCTAATGCCTTTTTCCTTGTATGAACTATGGAATATCAAAATTCTCCCCCATTGTCCTAGGCCAGATCATTACATGTTCCCTTTTCCCAATGTCAGGAAGATAAATTTGGTTGAAAATTTTTAAATATTGTTTGGTTTGTTTTGAGTATGATTTATTAAGCTATCCCAAATCACTAAGTGAATAAAAAATTAAAATTTCTGATAAGCCAAATACAAATTGATATATACAACTATATGTAAATCAATAATTATTAAAAATTAAAACAGGTCATCTTTGTGTAAGAACTAAAGATTTACTTTTGTATTAGCAAGGTGTAAAATTGTACAAAATAGTAAAATGCTTTCATATATATACAGAGAGACAGAAAAAGATAGAGAGGAGTGAATGATGAAACAAATGAGACAAAGTATACACAATGGATGGATATAGATGCATGGAATAGGAGAGCTGTGATTGTATGCTGATAGCTCTTTTCTGTTTGGAAATACATCCAAAATGTGACAGAAAACATTGGAAATCAAAATTGTCCCAGCAGTATAGCAATCATTTACTTGTAACTGTGACGAGAAAGGAAGCCCAACTTTTCAAACTAAGCAGCCAAAGCTCTCATTTCCTAGTCATCAGTTATTGTTGTATGTTTTGCCATCAACTATAATTCTGTTTCTTTTTTTTTCTTTCTTTTTTAAGTATCAGGTGAAAACTGAAAAGGGTAAAAATGGTATACTCCTGCTAAGTTTAATTTTACCACTTAAGGGACAGTAAGCAGTTGACAAATTTCAACACCACATTTTCATGAAACAAGAATGTTTCCTTCCCAAGAATGGCTGTAAATTACATCCTTCAAGTCAGTCCCAACTAGTGGGAATTCACAAGCAAAATTACTCGCTAGTTCTCAAGCTTTTTCACGTCTCACTTGACATTTTGACACAGGCAAACTGGAGGAGACTGGATTGTAAAATATTTCCCAAAATTACAAAATATTTTAAAGCTGATAACAGACTTACCCTCATATCTGCTGATTACAAATAGTTTTAAACTATTTTGGTATGCTCTGAACATCTGCCTTTGTGCAATCTAAGTGGCTTCTTCTATTTTCTCCAGCCTTTTAAAGTCAAGAATCTAGAATGTAGAATGAGTCTATTCACTAAAGCAGAGAACTGAGAACAGGTCCAAGAAAAGAAGTTGAATGAGAAGTCAGGCCAGGTTAAGCTCGACAGGTCTATTCCTGGTCTTCAGTCTGCCATTTTACAGCAGGCAGTGGGTACTTTACAAGAGATGCTGATTTGGCATTTTGTTCTGCATTATCTCCTCTAGTCCCCTTTATATCTCACTGAGGTGGACACTATTTCCATTTTCGTCTTGTGGTTTAAATATCTAGAGCTCCTAGAAGTAAATAATGTGTCAAAGGTGAGTAATAGGATTGAAATTTGGATAAAATTGACTTCAAAGTCTCACTAAGATTGAATTATCTGTTTTGAATTATCCATATGGATCACTGTACTTCTTTCTCCTAGGAAGTTATGATGTAGTGATACTGTCACTTCACTCATGGGTGACTTGTCGCATCCCTTCATTTAGAAAGAATGGATCAACCACTACTATAGGTTTTCTGAACCCAGCAATTTCGTTGACAAGAGCATCTCAAGTCTACATAAGAAGTCCTCGATTCTCACGAGGTTAGCTCTTGTGAAGATGCTGAAGTGACTTCTGAATCACCAGACAGATGGAGTTTAATACTTGTGTAAAAGCTGGTAATCTATAGTACAGTTTCATAAAACTGCTGTGTGATTTGTGGTAATGCCTATCTCAGGCAGGGTGAAATTGTATAGCAGTGTTCTTAATCTGAAATCCAGATTCTGTAAGGAATCTACTGATAGATTTCAGAGGATCTGTGATTTTTCATAGGAAATATTCCACTTTCATGCCATTCACCCTTAATGACATTTAGCAGTGTCTTCCATGATAAATGTAGAAACAAACAAATAACAGTACTGACTGCAATGCCTTTGAACTTGTTGCTGACAGGGCTCACAGATATTTCCAATCCTATCAATTGTCACTGATGTCTCAAAATGTCATTCATACTCGTGGTTGAGATTATGATGATTATTTCACTCAAAACTAGATCATACTACATATGTTAGCAAAGAAACATACAATTGCTATGTTGCACATTTGTTTTTAGGAGAGGACAAAGGGGGAATAGATATGATCAAAATACATGCATCTATAAAAATACCACATCAAAAGTCAATATTCTGTAAAGGTAATAAGCCCTAGTAAAAATATATTTTAAAAATAATAAAAATATTTTGTAGCAGTATTTCAATACATTTAAATAGTGCAATATTATTTTAACGTAGTTGGTTTTATTTTCAGTTATAAACTTCCTATATGTTTTAAAATATTATAGGAAATGAGTCACAGGCCTTACCAAAATGTGCCATGACACAGAAACAGATGAAGATCCTGTTTTCTATCAAAATCCCCACAAGAGTCCTGGTGGAATTCCCTGGATTAACAACTAACTGTTTTTGAGTGCCTGGGGCATTAGAGTGACCCTAGGAATGGAGAGCGTTTCTAAATCCGAGAGAAGATAAATAGAAGATACCATCAAGCATATCCCACCTAGTGTTTCCCCATCAGAGGTGGGAAACCAAGTCCATCATCCCCCAGCTCCTTCCAATTTCTGCCCAACACTATTGCTTGTTTTCCTGCCTACTCACTTTTAATGAAAGCAGCTCTTCTGGCAGCGACTCGAGTGTGACTGCAGTGCTCAGGGGAGCTGGGCCTGTGTTAGCAGGCCATGGGGGTGGACGGGAGCCAAGACTTTCGAGATTTCCTCCGCCCTCATTTTCCTGTGGAAACACAGCCCGAGAGGACTATGCTGGAGGGTTGATCAACCCGGTTATTTGCTTTGCTGGAAATTCAAGTTGTCCTTTTATGTGTCATTTTCTCTGATTTCACTTTATTTAAGCCTTTATTTTCCAACAGGCAGATTCTGGTCACACCTACAAAGGTGGTACCAGGTGTGTGCATATTTTTCAGATATTAACAATGCATCGTAGACATTAGGAAATGAAAAAAAAAAAAAGAAATTTAGTGGTGTTAGATTACCTCTAATACCACACTACTAGGTCTGCTTCTTCTCCCCTTTATTTTTAATTGTTTGTTTTATATTCTGAAAGTTTTTTCAGTCAAAATACATTTCAGTTGAGTTTTCATATCAACTGATTATTTTATACATTTATTAAATTGCTTCTTTTCTAAGTCTCTGGAGACTAAGGATCAAGATGAGCTGGCATTGGTGTCTGAATTTCTAAGTACTTCCAACCTACCTTCAACAAATGAAAATGTATAGTATAATTTCATTTACATTAACTTCTTTGAAGTTCTTTTATCCAATAGCAGGCAGGCCCACTTGTACGTTTAAAATGTTTTAAAATTCCAGTTTTAGGGCTAGGGATGTAGCTCAGTGGTAGAGTGCTTGCCCAGAATACACAAGGCCCTGGGTTCAAATCCCCAGTACCACCATCCAAAAAAAAAAAATCCAGTTGTAAATATTCTGTTGTTTTTGTTGTTGTTGTTTGTGTTTAGTAGTACTGGAGGGCCTTCCGACTGAACTACAACATCAGGCCCTTTTTTAACCTTGAGATAAGGTCTTGTCAAGCTGTTGTGCTACTCAAGCTGAATTTGAACTTATGATCCTCCTGAGTCAGCCTTCCAGAGTACTGCATCACCACACCCAGCTTATGTGACAGTTTTAAAATCTTTGTCTTACCTAAATAATGCACAAAGGTAAAGCTCGAAAACATCCTTGACAAAGACTACTGAGGGAAATTTTAATCTACTTTGATTGTGCACTGGCAGGAGACTGGTCTGGCAGGAGACCAATGAGTTGCTCCATCTTAGAAAAAACAGAAGACTTCTCATGCTATTGGGCCATCAGCAATATCTATGATTGGTGGTTATAATTCTGGTGCTTTTCCCATTCTATCAACTTGTTATTAATCAGGCTACACAGCTGTTTGTTTTTCCTTAAGGAAAATGAAGTGCAATCAAACCTTTATTCTTGTGTGATTAATGAGAAGACCATTCCTGTTCACTCTAACTTAAATGCTTGTCGAAGTAGAATTTGTATTTGGATTCATGATGCGGTATCCGAGCTATTACAACAGCTTTGCTCTCCTAATTATTTTGGCCTGGAAAACTGTGAAAGGAACTTGCCTTCTGTAGATGGCTGTGTCAGGTGGTCCAGAAGCAGACCAGGTGGTGGAGTAAAAGGGCAGTCTGCACGAAACTTCTGTGCTCTATGGATTGCCAGGAGGTTGAGTGGCTAAATGACAAACCAGAGGACAAGTACCTAAAAATGTGCCTTTATTATCTGCATTAGATTTCTAGCACTGCCTTTAAAATGTAGCATGAGTTAGGTGGCTTAAAAACAAGAGAGGTATTACCTCACAGTTAGGATTAGATGTTTAAAATCAAGGAGTCCACAGATTGCTTGTTTTGAAGGTTGTAATGGAGAACCTGTCACATGCCTCTCTTGTAGTTTGTAGTAATTTTAGGTGCACCTTGAGATGTAGATGGTGGTCACATATGTTTTCACATCATCTTTCCTACATTTGTGTCTGTTTGTATGTCAAAATGACCCCATTTGATGGGAACACAGTCATAATCAATTTAAACTTTATCATCCCGAAAGGTCATATTTCCAAATAAAGTATGGGGGCAGGAGTAGGACTTTAACATCTTTTGGGAGTATACTGTTTGTAATAATATCTATCTTGAAAAATTTCTGAAGATCATCATATGTAGCTGTTCATGAAACTTGTATGACTTGTCTAATCTGCTTTTAGCAAATGTATGCCAAGTGCCTTATATAGATAATAAGATGCCAAAATAATTCACTATGAATTTATTGTTCTATACATCACAAACAGTTTTTCATTATTCTGCATTTCCCAAGGACTCTGATTGTCTTTCCAGGACTTCTTGTCATTTTTCTGAATCCTATTTTTCCCTCTTCTGTGTAAACCCTGGACTCTGTCTCTCTCCCTCTTATACAAATGTGTTAAGAAGGGATAAAAGATTTTTCTTTTGAATACAAAGTGAACTTACAAGGTCTTGATATTTGTGAAATTTAATTTACCAAGATCACTCATTTTAAACATTCAAAGCTTATACCCCTAGTTTATATATTTCATTGTCCAAAACAGTAACTTCAGTGATTCCTTGAATTGTATAAAAGGAGTACATAATTTTCAAATTTAAAATCAAGCACCCACCATAACTCTCCCATTCTTTCTGTCAAGACAACCTGGGAAAACATTGGGTGACCCTCCAGTTTTGTCAAATGTCTGGAAAAATACTGACCCAGAAAATACACACATAACAAGTCACATTTTTCCCATTACTTAAGGAAAATTGTGGTGTTAATTTTTTTCTCAATCTCTCTGCTAAGTGTAAATATATGACTCACCCAGAAGACTTCATCCTGAGACTTTACATATTAAGAGTGAAGGCTTGCAGAGAGGTCACATTCATGTGTAGTGAGTAAGTACTTGTCTTCACATATTAAGGAAAATGGCATGTTCCTAAGTAGCACAACATTAAAAAACAGTAGGGAACTCAACATAAGTAAAATATCATGTCATTTTTGAAGAAATATTATTATGACAAAACAATCATTTTTTCCCTACATAGTAATGTAATTGTTTTAGGCCTTAATACCTAAGAACGTGCATGTTAGAACTGGTTCTAATCAACTTCAAATACGTGGAAATTAACTTTTCAAAATAAATTTGTTCATTGTGAATTCCTATTCATAACACATGGGAAACCACAGTAAGCATTCCAGCTGGGTTGGTTTCTCCAATTCAAGTTACTGGTTTTAAACTTATTCCAAGGGCACAGCTACATAAAAAGAGGAGTTTTCAGTGCACAGATGGAATCTCACCATGTGCTCTGTCCTGCCGCACCCTACCTAGCTCAAAGAGGACAAAGGATGGGTCTGTCTCCAAGAAGTAGCTTGCTTCAAGCCTACACTATCCAAAATGAGAATTTTGTCCATTTTATTTTTTCTAGACTTTTGAAACTTGGAGAAAACACTATGAATAATAGCTTCTGAAAATATGGACAGCCTACCTATTTAGTAGAAGGGGCAGAAATATAACTTACTAGGTGAAGCAGGTGAGTGGATATACTTAGAAGCATTACAAATCAGTGTAGGAATAATTGAAGAAAGACAGTACTTTTTCTTTGCCATGAAGTTTCTACTTCTACAACTTCACTAATATTCTTTTCTGCATTCCCTTCTGCCTATTCTATTTGTAGTCTTCTGTACTTTCTTCAAAATGCTTTCCAAAATTACAGTTGCCAATATTCTCACCAACAATAGTCTTTACCAGTGCAAAACAAAACAGCATATACTTTTTTTACTTTATAATTCCTGAGTTATTTTATATTCCTGGTAATTACCTCAGAAGCCTTATATGAATCTCCAATCTACAGGAAAGAAGCTGGCTTTATATTAATTTATGCTATCGTAATGACAGGCTCCAAACTTTGCACATAGGACAAACTCAAAATTTATCATAAAAGATTTAAACACGCAAATAATGCCAGCAATTTAGGAGTCATAACAGTAGGTATAGCACCCAATTCATTAATCCCATCATAAAGTGGAAAAATCTTACCTGATTTATACAGGAAAATCAAGCAGAATAAAAGTGAAATTTTGAGGACCTACTCATTTTAGACTTCTCTGCTTATAGCTGGGGGTATGAGAGGTTTTCAACTTTTCCTTGGAAAGTTTTGCATATACTAGTAGTGCCCTCTGGTGGATAGTAACAATTATTTGGTACCACACAATTCCTTCTATTTCCCCTGAAGAATGGATTTGTACCTTTTGCTATCATTTAGCACTTTTTCCCCATCTCAGGACAAATAGAGTTTTCTTTCAAAATGACTTGAGATGCTATGATCTACAGCAAATGCCACTGGTCTGTGGATTGTAAGAAATATCTCAGATGAATTCAACCAAAGAATCAGTTTTTACCATGCCTTCAAAGTCATTAAATTGCCAATGTGCAGGCAATTTAGCTGTTGTGTGCAGACATTAGACTTGGATGTGTATAAATGGTTCAAAGCTGTGGACTATGTGTCTGGCAAGCTGCTTTCAAGAAACCAAAGAGAAATAAACATGCTTTTTCAATTAAAAAACGTGTAGTTCTTACTTCCTTATTGAGCTTGGGTTTTCTTTTGCTGTATTTTTAAAGTTACTTTTCCCCTGTGAGATAAAGTAGATTTGTTATAGAAAATGTTGAAAAGGTCACACCAGAGCTAAAGCTGATTTTGGATCTTGCCGCCTAGGTAGCTTGCTCCCCTAAGCGGGAGCAAGTGCTAATGAACTGAGGGTGACCCTGTCATTAACCTCTCTACAACAGCTGTTTTCCATGCCTAGCAAGTACACGGATAATATTGCATTATACATTTTTGTTTTCTGTGTCAAATTAGGTATGGGAATTGCATAATAATAATAGCAGTCCTTTATTTAACATAGAACTTCAAAGCTTAATCGTAGAGTTTCCATTTGCTCCCTGGAGAAGAGTGATTCAGTCCACCCCCCATTTTTCCTCTATACTCCTCCACATCCCTGGAAGGATTTGTCTTTGCAAGAGTAATAACTACAGTTTATCTGGGTCTTTTTACATACAGTAATGTGGAGGCTAACTGTGTAACCTGACTGAATTTTAGTTCTTTCTTTTACACATTGTAGCTGTGATGTCTTGGTTGAGTACCAAAAGACGATGTTAAGTTTCTCCATTTTGTATAATGAAGGTCCAACCCTACAGAATTTCTAGGAGAAAATTCAGTCCCTCAAACAAAGCTGGGGACATCGAAAGGGATCCTAGAGATGTTAGTTATTATTACTAATATATTTATGATATATGAAATATTATGGTAAGTTTTTTATGATCACCATACCCTTTACCACCGTAGTAATGAAATGAGATAGATACTCTTTATCCCTACATCAGGTGAAGACAAGGAAACCGAGAAGTCCAGTGACTTGCCTGAGTCATGTGGCAAGTTAAATTGCTGAGGCTAAATGCGAGCCTAGATCTGATGGTTTATGAAGTTTAAGGTTGCTGTCTTTTTTGGATGTTTAACATTTTGTTAATTTGTATTGAGGTATAAGATATAGAGAGAGAGAAGTTTTGAAGACTAGTATATATATATATGAGTTGAAAGTTGTCTGAACCTTCACAAATAAAAATCCCTGCAATATCTCTGCAACTTTTCTACATATCTGAGCTCCTTGCAGCTCCCAATGGGTTTCACAAATCAGTGAACACGGGGAGAACATGGGTATGACCAGGAAGCGCATCTTCCTCCCTGGCTCCTCCCTCCTCCCTCTGCATCTGGACTACAATGACATGAGCAGTTTTCTTCACCAGATCCTTCTACCATTTGGAACCAGTCAACCACAGCCTGAAACCTCTAAAACTTGTTAACTCAACTAAACCTCTCCTCTTTTAAGTTGTGGGTATCAGGTATTATGTCTCAGTGACAAGGAAAATGACTGAGGTAGAGATCAAAATTTTAGTGGTAAATAGATACACTGATATTGGAGCTGGAATATATGGATATTTGCAAGACTTTCAAATGTTTATGAAATAGGCAGCTTTAACTAAAGTGACCTCTAATTCACTTCATGTCACCTCAGGGCTTCTGCCCAGGATATCAATGCCCGGTTTATCAAATCGCTGCACATAGTCTTTGTTTCTTAATAATTAATACACTTAGATCTTTTCCTATACAGGCTCCTGTGCCTACATGGATAGGAATCTTTTTTAGTGTCCTTGAGTTTGATTCTTGCAGTCCTTGGCTCCATGTTCTTCAAGACCGGGAGGCTTGCTGCAGCAGACTAGTTCTGGCATTCCCTTTCATCTGTTGATTGGTTTTTAGTTCATATTTCTTTTTCACCTTTAAATTCTTTATCGACTCTTTTTTTCTATTCCAATTCCCATTTCTAAGAATCTGCATAATGGTCAGTCTGTTTATAGCCTTCTGAGTGTATCTCAGTCACTTGATGTTGAGATAAAATACTGATCACTCACAATTTAAAGTACGAGTTTTATTTTGGCTCGTGTTTTAGTTTCAGTTGTTGCATGGTCTGCCAGGTTCAGGCAGAAAGGCATGGGAGTAGGGCCTGGACGGAGGAAAGCTGCTCACAGCATGGTGCCCAGGAAGCAGAGAGTTAAGAGAGAAGCTGGAAAGGGAGATACACTCTTTGAGGTCACACTCAGTGACCTGCCTCTTTCCACAAGACCCCACCTCAGGGAGTCAAATACAATGCCTCTGTAATCCAGTCACCTTCCAAACACGTGAGGCTTTAAGAGCCATTTTAGACCTAAACCATAACAGTGTACCTTTTGACTCTATTACCTATAATTCACTTCTAACTTTTTGAATCTCCTAATAGCCCTGCTTTCAGGAAATCATAATCAATCTCTGTCTCTGTCTCTGTCCTGTCTGTCTACTTCTGTCTCCATCTCTCTCTCTCTCTCTCTCTCTCTCTCTCTCTGTCTCTCTCTCTCTTCTTTCTCTTCTCTTCTTTCTTCTTCTTCTTCTTCTTCTTCTTCTTCTTCTTCTTCTTCTTCTTCTTCTTCTTCTTCTTCTTCTCCTTCTTCTCTCTGTGTCTCTCTGTCTCTCTGTCTCTCTCTCTCTCTCTCCCACACACACACACACACACATTTTTCTCTCTTGTTCCATGAGCTAATTCCATGCACCACTGCCTGGGCTGTAAATCAGTTTCTACTCTCACAGTTTTCTCCAAATAGAGATCTCAGATTCTGGATATTTCTTCATGTTACTCTGAGGGAAACTCATAGACTTTACCTTTGTGTTTTATGTTTCATGTGCATTGATTACCATGACCCATCATACTTCAGAGGTGTGCTGCCCAGTTCCTGAAATTTCTCTTTGGTTCTGTAGAAATAGTAGGATTAGCTCCAGGTTAAATTAAACATCTGTTTTCCCATAGAGAAATCAAAGTGGTGATATCTTTTTGCTCAGTGTATCAGAACATGAATGCTTACTGTCTGCTTTCCAGTGCAGTCAGAACTTGCCCTTAGTTTATGAATCTTGAGGACTACATTGCTTGATGTTGAATATTCTTAAAATGATTTGTCACATTTTAATAAAAGTGATTTGAGTTTATGGCTACAACTTCAGATACTAGTTGTACACATATACTTGCTTCAAAGAATTTGGAGGTATTGCTTTCCTTTCAATCTCATTAAAGAGTCTGAGGAGTAGTGACATTAGATCTCCAAATTTCTTGTAGAATTTAGCAGTGAATCCATCAGGGGCTAGGTTTTTCGTCATTGTTAGGTTTTTAATTACTTCCTCATCTATGGATACTGATTTATTTAGAATTTTTGTTTTTGTTTCTTATTTTTTCTTTTTTACTTTATTGAAGAGAAAAAAGACACAAAAACGAAAAATAAAAATCAAAAGAGACAAAAACAACAGCAAATCCAAAACAATAACCCTATAGGTTTTCAAGACAAGATGACAGGAATTTAACAATGTTTGTAATATTGCATATTGTTACATTCAGAATGGTTGCTTAGATTCCCAGATATACACAAATAAAATGATTAGATCAATTATTTAGAATTTTTGTGTTTCCTTGATTTGACTTTAATGCATGCATACTAGGAATCTGTTCATGTCGACTGTATTTTCTATCTTATTAGAATACAGGTTCTCCAAGTAGGTTTTGTTGATCTTCTGGAATTCTGCAGGATCTATTGTGGGTTTACTTTTTTCATTCTTGATTGCATGTATTTGAGTTTTTTCTATCCTTGTTGTTGCTGTTGTTGTTATTGTTAAGCTTGTTAGTGGTTTGTCAATTTTATTTAGCCTTTCAAAGAACCAACTCTTCAGTTCATTAAGTATTGTTTTCTTGGTCTCTGTATTGTTTTCATAGTCTAAATTGCATTAGTTTTTGCTATGATCTTTGTAAGTTCCTCTTTTGTATGAGGGTTGGCTTGACTTGTTCTTTTTCTTGAAGACTGAGGTTCAAGATTTGGTTGTTTATTTAAAATCACTCTGTTTTCCTGATGTGAGAGTTCACCACTATAAATCTCCATCGTAGGACTTCTTTCATTATGTTCCATAAGTTCTAGTGTATTTTATAGGCATAATCATTTAATTGTAGAAATTATCTAATTTCTTCTTTAATTTCATCTGTGACCCATTGGTTGTTCAGCAGGGTGTTATTTAATTTCCATATACTTATATAGTTTTTGTGGTTTCTTTTGTCATTGAGTTTCAATTTTACTGCACATGGTGTGATAATATGCATAGGATAATTTCAATGTCTTTCTATTTATTTAAGCATGTTATATAACTAGTATGTGGTTTATTTTGGAAGGCATCCCATGTGCTGCTGAGAAGAATGTGTATTCTGATGTTGTGGGGTAAACACTCTGTAGACATCTACTAAATCCATTTGTTCATAGTTTTGGCTCAGTTCTGCTATTCATATGTTGATTTTTTTGTCTAGTTGATCTATTTGTGAAAGTGGGGCACTGAGGCCCTGCATCACACTCATGTTACTGCTTATTTTACTTTTTCATGCCCATTAATATTTGCTGTATGTAGTTGGGTGTGCTGGTATTTAGTGCATATATATTTAGATTATTATCTCTTTTTCTTGGAATTTTCTCTTAACAAGTATGTAGTGGCCTTTTTTTGTCTCTTTTGATTAGTGTTGGCTTGAAGTTCAATTTGTCTAGAAGTAGAATAACTATCCCTGCCTTTTTCAGGTTTCCTGTCCCATAAAGTATTGTTTTCTATCCTTTGAGTTTCAGTCTATGAATTTCTTTTTGAGTGAAATACGTTTCTTGTATGCAGCATATTGTTGGATTTGTTCCTTGATCCACTCTATCAGTCTGTTTCTTTTGATTGGTGAATTGAGACCATGTACATTGATAACCATTGATAACCATTTACATTGACTTATACGTACTGGCTTATCTTTATCATATTATTTTCCTTTTGTTGGCTCCTTGTCTTTCTCCTCCACTTACTTGCCTTTCATGATGGTTTCTTTCAATTGTTGTTCTTGAAATTGTAGTCTTCATTACCTCTTTCAAAAATATCCTTCACAACATTTTGGAGAACTGGTTTGGTGTTCATTAATTTCTTCAGTTGTACTTTTTCATGTAAATATCTTATTTCTCTATTATTTTTGAAAGACAATTGTGAAAGATACATCAATCTGGGTTGGAAGTAGTTTTTTTTCAGAACTTGAAATACTTTAATCCAAGCTATCCTTAACTTAAGAGTTTGTGATGAGAAGTCTGCTGTGATTTTGATGGACTTTCTTTTAGGGGTGATTTTTTTTTTCCCTCTAACAGCGTCTTGTGATGAATTTCTGAAATTTTGACTTTAAAAATACTTTATTTAAGATTGTTTGCATAATTTAGGTGTACACAATGATCACATTCTATAATGAATTTGTGCCTATGTATGATGTTTCATGAGTATTCTTTTTTCCCATTCCTATCCCTTCCTTTCAAACCCTTTCCATTCAGAAAGCTCTATTTTCATTTTGTCCTTTTCTCATTTTTTTCTTCCCCTTCCTTGTTTTCCCCTCCCACATTCCTAAATTCCTCTTCTTTTGAATAGTTTCTTCCTACTTCACAATATCTAATGTACATTTTGGTTCTTATTTACATTTTCAGTTTCTTACATCAGATAAATAAATGTGATACGTATGTGTGTGTGATCTATTTCACCTACAATTATGGTCTCAAGGTCCATCCATTTAGCTAGAAATGTCTCAAGTTTATCTGTATTTATGGCTGAGTAATATTCCATTATATTAAAAAACACATTTTTATCTATTCATTCATTGTGAGGCATTTAGGTTTTTTCCATGATTTAGCTACTACAAACTGTGCAGTCGTAAACATGGATGTGCATATATTGCTGTGGTACAGTGCTTTTATTTCTTCCAGAAAGATACCATTAAGATGAATAGCGGATCAAATGGAACCTCTAATCCTAATTTTTTGTAGTATCTCCATACTGATTTCCACAGTAGTTGCACTAGTCTACACTCCCACCAACGCTGGAAAAGTATTCCTTTTGTCCTGCGTCCCCATCAGCATTCATTAGCTGTTTTCTTGATAATAACCATTCTTTCTGGAGTAAGATGGAATCTCAGCATTGCTTTAATTTGCACCTCTTGAATGACCAGTGACATTGAACATTTATTTATTAATTTGTTTACTTGCCTATTTGTTTATTTATGTACTTGTTCTAAGAAGTGGCTATTCATTTCATATGTCCATTTTTGGTTTGAGCCTTTGAATTTGGAGGTTTTTCAGTTTTTTATATGTTCTAGATATTAGTCCTTTGTCTGAAGAACAGCTGATAAAAATGTTTGAATTGTCTTTTGACTTTGTTCCTGATATCTTTTGCTGTGTAAACGTTTTAAATAAAATGAAGTCCCAGATGTTGATTCTTTGTGATAACTCCTGTGTGATAGGGGTTTTATTTATAAAGTCTTTGTCTACAACTATATCTTCCAGAGAAGATTATACACTATAACCAAGTAGAATTCATCCTAGGGATGCAAGGATGGCTCAACATTTGTAAATCAATAAATGTAATATATAATATCATAGACACAGGACAAAAATTACATGATAATCTTAATAGATGCAGGAAAAAATGTAACAAAGTCCAACACCCATTCATTGTAAAAACTCTAAAGAAAATTGGAATAGGTGGTCTTACCTCAATCTGATAAAAGCCATATCTGACACACGAACAGCCAGTATCATACTAAAAGGTCAAAAATTGAAAGCTTTCACTTTAAAATCAGAAACAAGACAAGAATGTTTGCAATCACCACTCCTATTCAAATAGTCCTGGAAACAGTCAAGAAACTGGACAAAAGAAAGAAAGAAAAGGAATAAAGATAGGAAAGGAAGAAGTTAAATTATGATTATATATAGGTGACATGATACTTTATACAGATGATCCCAAAAACTGCATCAAAAGACTTCTAGATTTAATAACCAGAGTCAATTGTATAGCTGGATACAAAATCAACATTCAGAAATCAATAGTATTTCTATACATGAATAACAAACTCACTGAGAGAGAAATTAGGAAAACAGCACCCTTCACAATAAATAGCATCAAAAAATGAAATATTTAGAAATCAATCTAACAAAGTAATTAAAATATCCTACATTGAAATCTATAGCGCTCTGAAAAAGGAGAATAAAAAAGATATCAGAAAATGGAAAGATATTCCTTGTTCAAAGATAGGAAAAACAAAAATTGTGAAAATGGCCATACTCCTACAACTATTACACAGATTTAATGCAATCCCAATTAAAATGACATTAGCATACCTCACAAAATGAGAGAAAACAATCCTGAAATTCATTTCAAACTAAAAGAGACTAGAATACTAAAAGCAATTTTGGGCAGGAAGAGGCATGTCAGGGGGCATCAAAATACCTAACTTAAAATTATACTGTGGAACTACTATTAGTAAAAGCAGAATGGGCCTGGCCAAAAACAAAAAAAAACAAAAAAAACAAGACCTGAGGATCTCTGAAACAATTAGAAGATGCAGAATCAACTCCAAACACGCTCCAAACAGCCACATGATTTTTGATAAGGGAGCAAAGGCCTTCACTGAAAGAAAGCCTCTTTAATGAATGGTGCTTGTAAAACTAGCTTTCCACATACAATCTTGACTATTATACGCCTTAGCGTAGATTTATTTTAGTAATGACTAATTAGAATTCTATATGCCTCACTTATTAATATGTCAGATTCTTAAATTCAGTGTCCTTCAAAAAATAAATATATCTGCAGAGTAACAGCTATAAAATGACCCCACTTTTCCTCCAATTTTAGTTAGATGGTTCCATCCAGAATTAACTGAAGATTGTTTCTCCGATTATCCATCCCATTTGGCTTGTTAATACATAGTTTTAGGGAAAGAATGTTATAAAATGCTTTCTTTTGCTGAAAGTAAATTACATGATAAGAATTATGCCCATTCATAGACCTAGATTTTAATCACTTTGATTTATAATACTTGCTTAATGTCAGGTAATTCTGTAAACCAAACCAAGGAGATTTTCTGATCACCAGTGTAAGTTTCATACAATGTTTACTAGGGGATGGTGAGATTTGTTTAATGAGATCTGGCGTAAAACCTCAGGCTTAACTAAAGCAAACACAGCCTTTTAGAAAAAAGAAGAAAAAAAAAGTCTTGTAGATCTTACGAAATTAGATTTAGAAGCTGGACAGAACTAGGAGATTTAGAATGCCAAGGAAAGGGCAGATTTAAGGGAGACATAGGTATTTCATTTATTAATGTTTGCATAAAACCCAAATAAAAATAAAAAAGAAGAAAAGGGTTGTTAGTGTAAGGCTTCTAAATTAATTCACTTAGGGCTAATCTGCATATGTTTGTACTGCTTGCCAATCCAATGCAAAGGCCAAATGGCTTAAGGTAAACAGGACTGGGAGGCTGCTGGCTCAGGAATTCAAGGATTAACTGGCTTTACTCTCCCTTTAGTTGTGTTCTGTCCCATGCTCATTGCCTTAGAGAAAATGGTTACTTTACAAAAAGATGGTTGTAATGCAAATGGAACTTTGTACTGGACCTTACACAATGGCTTTGTAGGTAGAACAGCCTGACTTTCCAAGTTGGTAGGACTGATTTGACTTCTAATAGAGCAGCATAAATAGCTGAGAAAACATTAGTTACAAATCATGTAAGCATCAGTTATCTCACCTGTGAAAATGGAATAAAAACACCTGCATTAACCTGCAAGGATATTGTATAAAAAGAATATATGTGATGACTGAGATTATCTAAATGAAGAGATTTGAAAATGAAATGGGTCTTATTTATAATTATGCCAAGAAAATAGTAGTAAAATAAGTCTGTGGTAGGCAATCCAGGAGTATGATATAATGCAATATCTGTGCATTACATGCAAAATAAAAAGATATAATATAAAATACATACTATAATAAACAGGAAGTGACGTTGTCTCATCTGGTATTGATTACCCAGTATTTTGGGATATTTAGACTTTATGAAACACTTTCACATATATTATGGCTTTTTGATAATCACAATATTCTTAATAAGGAATATTTACCTGTCTTCATTTTATAAACAGGGGTTCTAGGAATCAGAACTTTGCTATCTTGTTCGGGGCTAAGGGGAAAGGAACAGAGGTGGGATTTAAATTCAGTTCTTATCATTCCAAGTATAAACCTTTGTTTTTCCCTGTTCCCAAAATTTCTCCCGGACAGCTTATAACCATATTTTCTATGCAGCTTTGTGTTCATATAGCTTGGTGTAAATTTCTTTATCAACCAGCATGGGCACAGAAGATTACTGACTTTTTTTCCTCTAAAACAACTTAATGTCTGTCTCAAATCTTATTATGATTTATGATATGAAAATTAAAATAGGATCTGCCACTGCCTATTTTCTCCTGATGTAAAATCTAAGCTCCAAAGGCTCACACTTAGCATAAGAAGGTATTCATCTTTTGGTCAGGTACACGGACACTTTGTGTTGTCATAAACCACAGACCCTCAGCTACTCTGCTCTTGAAATCCTCTTGTCCATGTATTTGACATAGGACTGGTTGTTGTCATGCCTCTGCACACCTGTGACACTCTCTGAGCCATGGAGACAGCATTTGGATGTATGTTGGCCAAGTCTGGAGAGTGACTGGGTGACTGTTTGAAATCTACCTGCCTAACCATCATATGTGCTGCCCCTCTGTACTTCCTTAGCCAAAGGGGTTTGGTGAGGGTTTCTCAGAATAAGCTGTAGAGAGATGTATTACTCAGCTTTCCTACTGCTGGGCAAAAATATCTGCCACCTGCAAATTAAAGGAGGATAGTTTCATTTGTTTCACAGTTTCAGAGGTTTTGGTCTGTGGCTGACTGAATCCAAGGCAGGAACATCATAGCAGACAGACATGGTAGAGCAAAGCCATTTGGTTCATGACAGCAGAAAAACAGAGCAGAGAAATATTACAGAGAGAATGGGGACAGAGACCAGACATAGACCTCAAGGTCACACTTGTGTGACCACCCAGACATACCCAGAAGTGTGCTTTACTGATCCCCCAGATAGCTCCCCAGCCAGTTTAGTTGACAATTAAGCTTAAGAATCTCTTTATTCCAAGCCTGCGAAAACCAGATTCTTCCCAATGCCACATCACTGGGTCAGCCTAAGAAGTAGGGGATACAGGGCCACATCAAAATTTCTTTCACATTCTCTTTTCCTGTTCTCTCTCATTCACCAGGAAAGAGTTTATCTATGGACAGGGTTACTTGTGGACAGGGGAAGCAGAGGGCTTTGGCTAGAATCTAATTGCTAGTGCTAAGGTCTTTGGTAACTGAAATTCAGGAATAAAAATGTTTGGTTTCTCTTTGCAATTGTAATCTGGTTTATCTTCATGGGAGGACAGTGGAGGTCAAGGTCTGATGTAAAGAGGAAAGGAAAATGGAGGAAACACAGATGAAATTGTCAGCTAAAAAACAGTGAAGAAAGGGTTCACCATATTATCTCGCACTCTCATTTTTCAACATTGGGTCATTTTTTTTTTTGCTAGTCTTGTTCTGTGACACTGAGCATTAAACTGTTACACTACTGAGTGACAGCTGGATGTATCATTAGATTTGTGTGATTCACAATTTTATCTTTGAACAAAATGATGACTGATAAATGTTTAAAATGGGGACATTGCCATGAATTCTCTGTGACTCAGCACCATTTGGTAATAGCTTGAAAGCCTGGATTCACTCTCACCATGTCTTCTCCTCCATATCCCCTTAAGCCCACTCTAATTAAACTGTCATGTAAGCCATCACCAATGATTTCACATAATAAATCCAACTCTCAGTCTTCGTTTAATTTGCAGCATTTCAAAGAGTTAAACAACCCCTTGTCCACAGAACGTTTCCTAGGCACAGCTTCTAGGATCCTAAACCCTCCTGCATTTCCTCCTCTTTCACTTTGTCAGTCACCACCACTGATTTTTTGCCTCATCAAGCTCAACTGTCAAAAGTTAGTGGTGACTCAGAGTCCAGAGTGTTTCTATATCTAAACTATCTCCAGGTAACTGCAACTAGATTAATGGCTTTAAATACCATCTTCATCCTAACTGATTTACAGATTCACACCTATAACCTAAATCTCCTTCCTCAACTCCAGGTTCCTGGACCTTATTGTCTCTCAGCATCTCCACTGCATGTGTTAAAGACATCACCAACTTACCTTGTTTAAAAGTGGATTCTGGTCTTTTCTCTAAATTCTGCTCTATCGCTGATATTTCCCCACTTCAAGAAATCGCATTTCATCATTCCAGTATCTTAGGTCATAAGCCTTGGATTTTTCTTCACTCTTGTTTTCCTCTCACACACTGCAGCCAGCCCAAAACCAAAACTATTTCTTCTTACTGCTCTTTCCTGGTCCAAGTTGCGATGAATTTAATGATCACAATAACCTCCTAACTACTTTCCCTGCATCTTCCCTTGTCCTATCCTTGACAATGTACTATCCACAGGTAAAAAAAACCAGAATAGAACAGAAAAATCACATCACTTCCTTTCTCATACTGGTCAGATGTTTCTCTGCTTCAAATCACCATCCTTACACTCACATACTGTGCATGACCTTCTTCCCATGCTTCCCTCTGCTACTTCTTCTCCTTCCACTCTACCTCAGTTCTATTTCAGTCACACTGGCTGCTTCCAGTTACTTAAATGTATCAAACAAACATCTCGGAACCATACACGTAGGAGTTACTAGTAAAGATTTGTGGCATAAATGAGTAAGAGAAGCAGTGATACTGAAGTTGAATACTTACAAAAACTCAAATATATAATATATAAACAAACAATGCAGCTGATTCACAGTGTTTTCCTTTTGTTGCGACATTTCATGGAAAAGAACCATTAATGCTGAATTTGTCATTAGTACCCTTAAGCAAAATTCTGGTACTTAGTCAAGCATTTGTAATAGGCACCAACGTCACCTACTACATAAACACATCTTCCTCCAAAGCCCCTAGCAGAGCTTCAGACAGATTATACTAAATGAAATTTTTGAGCCAGTCCCTTGGAGTTGAGAGAAGAAATCTATCCCATTGTGTGTGTGTGTGTGTGTGTGTGTGTATGTGTATATATATATATATATATATATATATATATATATATATATATATATATATATATATAATGTCCCCTTAGGTATAGCTTGCTTTTCAACCTCACATATCAAGAATGTGTTCACAACAATTAGAGAATAACTGGTTTAAGTTTTGTGCTTTCACAAATATATGTATCAAGGCCTGTGATAATTTTTGCAAAATGAGAACAGTTAGAAAGTATATTCTTAAAATTCTTGTAAATTTTATAGATTTTTTACTTCAACATTCTAATATGGGAGACTGGTATAACATTTTTATTTGATCTCTCCAACCTTCCCTTTCGTCTCTTGCCCTAAAGACTCAAAATAGTAATATCCAGAAAAAGCCTTGAAAAAAACAAGTTAGAAAAAGAGACTATAAGTCACCACCAAGTAATCCATAATTGATGTTCAAATCACACCACATTAGTATAACCAATTATACATTTATATTAGGATGATAAATATTATAAGTGTAACTATGATTTCATGAGCTTTTAAAATTAATTCATCTCCAAACAAAGAAAGTAACACAAATTATTAAGTAAAATCTTCTTATAAAATACTCCAGGGAATTATATGAAAATATTGTTCTGTCAAGGAATTTCTAGCTACTAGACTTTTGGTTTTGTTTGGTAATTTTGTCTCAGAAATTTGCTCTTGAGTTTCTTCTTGAGGATATTCTTGTATTGTTTTTATTGGAAAGAAAATAAGAGTTGCAAACTGAATCTACAGTGGAGTCTTCTAATTTTAAAAGCATAATGATTCTGTGACTATAAAAGCTAAAAGATAATACATGTAAGTTTATGAATCTATGAAATAATTATAAGGTATTTATTAATAGATTATAATCATAAACTTGTCTTTCATAGCCTGAAAAGTAAGTGAATACATGAAAAAGTTAGGAATAAACTAAGCAATGAATTACCATGCTTATCTTTACAAAGAAAAAAGCTAAGTAAGCTGAAAAATCAATCCCTTTTCTTGGACCAATCAGAAAAGTTGAATTTTCTGAACAATCCACCACAACTTGAAATCTGAAAAGAGATGAAAACTAGGGAAAATCATAGTCAAGATTTGCTTACATAGGCATAAGCTGATGAAACTATGAATTGGCTTCTATTTTAAAAAGGCAACATTCAAGAATCAACAAGTCATAGAAGCAAGATATGTAAAATTCATGGAAAAAGTCAAAAGGATATGTGATAAGTAAGAAAAAAGCATTCCTATGAGCAAAGTGAAGAATGCTTTCAAAGGGCTCATCAGTGATGTGCATACAGCTTTAGAAAAAAGTCAGTAAGCGTAAAATATTTCAATAGAAACACCCCACAATAAAAGATACATGAAAAAGAGAATGAAAATAAACACAGTTTCCCAGAATATCCAGAAATGCAGGGTATTACCAAAAGATAGATCATATTTACAGTTATAGTACAATAAGAGGAAAAATAGAAATGGCTCAGGACAAATATTTGAAGTAATAATAACTGAAAATATTTCAAAACTAAATGACACACACCAAACCACAGACTCAAGAACCTCAGAGAACTCCAGGAATATTAAATTTCAATAAAAATCTACACATACACATTCCACATTAAAATACAGGTATATTGATAGAAACTGAGACGGAAAGTCTTTCTTATAGAAGAACAAGAATATAAGCTATCCAGTGGACTTCTCATCAAAACCTAGTCAAGAAGTACAGTGCTAAAGAGTCACCTAGGTTTATAATCTGTAGATTTACAATCATCTAGATTATAAAGTGAAGGGAAACAAGCCCAGTGTGTTGGCACACACCATAATCCTAGCTCCCTGATAGGATGAAGTAGGATGACCAGAAACTTCAAGGCCAGCTTGAGAAATTTAGTGAGTCCCTCTCCTTTTTAAAATTTTTTTTTTATTTTAAAGAGAATAAAACAAAACAACACAGAATAAAGCAAATCAGAACAGAAAATGCAAGTGATACTGGACCTCAAAACAAGACAACAGGAAATCAACAATGGCTACCACAATGTCTCTTATTTGCTTCAAAATGGCTGTCCATACCATCACACATAATAAAATCAAACAAAACAAAAAAGAATAAAACCAATCAAAACAAAAAAATGAAAGTAGTACAGGACTTCAAGACAAGATAGTAGGAAATCAATAGTGGTTACTATAATATATCCTGTTATCTTCAAAATAGCTGCCCATACCATCTGACACAGTAAAATATAACAAAACAAGAAAGAATGAAACCAAATCTAACAAAATTATGAAAATGATACAAGAATTCAAAACAAGATAAAAGGAAATTAACAGTAGTTACCACTTTCTCTTTTTAAGCATTTCCTCCCCTATCACTTTCATAATATCTGTTGTGCTTTTTGGATCCCGCTCACTCCCACTTTAGATTTCTATGCTAGGGAGATAACTCAGTGGTCACTCCTATGAGTCTAAACCATTTCATTCATGAGCATGATCTCCAGTTGCATCTATCTACTTCCAAAAGCCTTGAGATTATCCTGCTTTATAGCTGAGTAGCTTTCCATTGTATTAAAATAGCGTATCTTTCTTTATCCATTATATGGTTGATGGGCAAGTTACCCTTGCTTTTTCCTGGTCTCCTGTTATGTGGAACAATTGTTTTCTCTCCTTTGATTTTTAGTCTATGAATTTCCTTTCAAGTTAAATGTATTTGCTGAGTACAGTATATTGGTAGATCTTGTTTCTTGATCCACTCTCCCTGTGTTTCTTTTTATTGCTGAATTGAGGTCATCTACATTAATTGTTGCAACTGCCATACGTTTGTTCATCTCTGCCATGCTATCCTCTTTCTGTTGGCCCTCCACTTTTCCCTTTTGCTCAATGGTTTGTCCTGTTTGGTGATCCTCCTCTGCTGCTGTTCCTGGAACACTGATCATCTTTCTCTCTCTCTAGAATATCCTCCGTCACTCTCTCTAGGATTAGTTTGGTGTTCATGAATTCCTTCAGTTGTTCTTTATCATGGAAATATCTTCTATTCCATCAATTTTGAAAGATAGTTTTGCAGGGTACCTCAATCAGGGTTGGAAGTTGTTTTCTTTCAGGATTTGAAACAACTCACTCCAAACTCTTTCCAACTTGTGTTTGTGTTGACCAGTCTGCCATGATTCTAATGGGTTTTCCTTTATAGGTGATCTGTCTCTTTTCTCTAACAGTTTTTTTATTTTAAAAAGCAAAACAAAAAAAAAAAAAGGATAGAAATGATACAGAATTTCAAAAAAACAGTAGAAAATTAACACTAGTTAATATATTGCATATTGGTATCTTAGAAGTAGCTATTCAAGTTGCAATATATAGGCACAAAAATAATCAATGACAGCACAAACTGTTCTTTTTGATGAACTAACAGAGATTGCTATATACTTATCTATCTTACATACATATATACATATATACATTTATATATGTTTACTAACATATATATAATCTTTTCCTTTATTCCTTTTCTTCTTTCCCCTATCCCAGTTGTTCTTTCCTTTTGAGTACATTCTTTCCCTTTTATTATTACAGCATCTATTGTACATTTTGGATCTCAATACTCTTTCAACCTTTTATTTTTTATTTTTTATACTAGGGAGAAAATACAATATTTATGAATGTGAGTTTGATTTTATTTCACTTATGAGTGTAGTCTCAAGTTACCTCCATTTATTTATAAAAGCCTCAAGATTATCCTTTTTATAGCTGAGTAATATTCCATTGTATAAAAATATCACATCTTTTTTATCCATTCTGCGGTTGATGGGTGTTTGGATTGTTTCCAAGATTTAGTTATTACACATTGTGCTGTTTACTAACAACTTTTAATAGTCTTTTCTTGTGCTGAATTTCTGGGATCTTGATTATTATATGCCTAGGTGTACATTTAATTTGGTTATGGTCAGTTGGAGTTCTATATACCTCGTTCATCTGCATACCTGATCCTTTCCCCATGTTTGAGAAGTTTTCTGCTATTACTTCTGATAATAGTCTTTTTATTTCATTTGTATTGACCCTTGCTTCTTTGCCAATATCTATCACTCTTATTTTTCTTTGCATCATCTTACAACAGTTGAATTGTTATTTCCTAGTTCCTTGTTATTTTTAGGAGTCCTTTCCTTTCATGATCGCTAGCTGCAGTGCTATCTTCAAGGTCTGAAAGTCTAACTTCAGTCTCTTTCAAGTGGTTTTGCCAGCTCTTGATCAACTTTGTAATTTCCTGGATATCTCTTTGAATCTGTTTCATGCATTGTAATTCTTTCCTATATTGTTCATTCAAGGTTTCCATCACTTCCCTATGCTCCTCCTTTTTATCTGTGACTTATTTAGATACGTTTAGCAATTCTCTCTTATGTTTGTGATTTCTTCTTTTACCTGAGACATTATTTCTGATCTGATTGCTTTTAAAGTCTTGTGAAATAGTTTCTTTATGTCAGTTGCTCTAGGGGAATGGGACAGGCACCTGGGTTTCTCTGACCCCATGTTCCCAGGGAGGTAGCAGGGCCTGGGGCAGGCTTCTCCAGACCTTTGTAGCTACACTAAGACTTCCCAAACGGCCAGCAGTGCGTGGTGGTGGGGCTGCTTCTTTTCTCAGCCTGAATGTCTAAACTGGGACTCCCTCGACAGGGGCAGGGACACAGGGGTATGTTTGTCTGAATCTCCCAATGAGTGCTGACTGCCTAAAGGAAGCAAGGGTCTCCAATGGCAGCCTGCAGATACAGGGGGTGTGTCTGGCTGCATCTCCTGCCCTCACTGGCTGCCCACAGGAAGTAAGACTTGTGAGTCCCTCTCTTCAAATAAAAAATAAATAAATAAATAAATAAACAAACAAACAAACAAACAAACAGGCTGGGACTGTAGCTTAGTGTCAGAATAGCTGCCTAGCATATACAAGGCCCAGGATTCAATCCCTGGGGTGAAAAATTCTAACGATTTTCTCAGACAAAAAAGCTGAAAGAATTTCTCACTAGTGGATCTGTCCTGTAAGAAGTATAAACAAATATTCTTCATGGAGAAGAAAAGTCATATAGTTCAGAAACTCAAATACACATAAAAAGGAAAAAGAGAAAAGAAATACATGAAGTTTAAAATACAAGGTCTTTTAGGTTTCTTGTTTTTCAAATGACCTGATAAATAACAGTTGTTCAAGTAATAATAATATGTTGGATGATCATAGCATACGGATAAATAAAATGAATAAGAGTACTGTTGTAAGAGACAGGAGAGGAGAGTAGGCAATATTCTACATTACCTGTGAGGTAATATATTACCATTCAAAATAGACTTAGATTAATTATAAATGTACATGACAAACTCTAGGAAAAATACCAATTTTTTAGACAAACCAGAATCAACATGCTGGAAGACAAACAAAATGGAGTAAAATGAAATTTTCAATTAAAATCAAAGAATCCAGAAAAAGAAAGAAGACTAGAAAAAGAAGCAAAGAACATTTTCAACAACAAGAAAATAATTAGAAACATGGTAGATATTAATTCAACTCTGTGGGTAATCACTTCACATATGAATGGTAGCCACACCAAAAAAGAGTGGATTAAGCAAACAGAAGAAAAACTCCATTCTTTAAAGATACAGGTTAAAAGTGAAAGAATTGAGAAACAAATAACATGCCAACACTAAGGAAAAGGAACCTACAGCAGCTGTAATAATTAAAGACTGGAAGAATCTGGGAAAAATTGGATAAGGAATAAAGAAGATGCTGTAGTTTGAATGTTTGTATCTCCCCCAAATTACCATATCAATACTAAATCTTAAGGTACTGGGAAACAAGGCCTTTTGTGGGGTTGGAAAGATGATTAAGATTGTGAGAATAGAAGCTTCATGATTGAAATTGGTGTCCTTATAATTAGAAGACATGAGAGAGCTGGATAGTTTTTTCAATGGAGTGAAGATACAGTAAGAAACACCATCTATTAACTAGGAAGGGGCCCCTGCCCAGACAATGAATCTGCCATCACTTTGATCTTAGTCTCCTCAGACTTTAAAAATTGTGAGAAATAAAAGTGTGTTGTTTATGAGATACCCAGGTTTTGATGTTTTGTTATAGCAGACTGAGTGGACTAAAAGAGAAAAGGATGACAAAATGAATGAGTTAATTCTCTAAACAGACATAACATTCTTAATGTGTACCTACCTGCACATCCAAATACATGAGACAAACTGCTAGGAGCAATAGATAAATCCAGTACTGTGACTGAAGAATATGTCATCCTGCTTTAAGTAATTGATAGACCAAGGAGGCAAAAGAAGATCAGGAAGGATATGCCTGATCTGAACAGTAAGTACAATCAATCAACTTGACCTAATTTATATTTATAGAAAACTTCAAGAAACAATAGCAAATACACATTCTTTTCAAGTTCACATGAAATATTCACCAGTGTAGGCCACATTTTAAACCATAAAAAATATCAACAAATTTCAAAGAATACAAATCATGCAAAGTTTGTCTTCAGATGATAATAAAATTAACCTAGAAATCAAAAACAGAAAGTTGGGAAATCTTCAAATATGTGAATATTAAATATGGACTTCTTAATAACAAAGAACAAAGAAGTCTCAAAAAATTTAAAAATATTTTCAAACAAATGAAAATAAAAATATAGGTTATGAAAAAGGTTGGCTAAGCAGTAAAAATCATATTTACAAGATTGTTCAAAAGCATTGGCTGTATATATTAGTGAATAAAGCAATCTAAAATCAATAATTTAAGCCTCTAATTTTGAAAATTAGAGAAAGGATGACAATCTAAAGCAAGCAAAAGACAAAAAATAACAAAAGTTAGGAAATAATAAAATAAAACACATCAATAAAATATGTAAAAATAAAAAGTGGTTCTTTGCAAATCAATAAAATTGATAAATTTCCAGTTAGGCTAAACAATGGAAAAAAGAGAAGATCCAAATTAACATCAGAACTTGCAGTAACTTATGAACATTAAAAAGTAATAAAAGAATGCTATCAAAGCTTTATGTCCAAAGATTTGATAATTTAAATGAAGAAGTTCAATTCATTTAAAGATACAAATCACTAAAACTCACAAAGTGGTAAATAGCTGACTAGATCTAAATCTATTAAAGAATTTGGAAGTGAATTAATAATGAACAGCATTCTTAGTTGGGGCTTCTATAAGCAAATACCATAGATTGATGGGTTGATTAACATACATTTGTTTCTCACAGTTCTTGATGTTGATGAGTCAAGACCAACTTGCTAGCAGATTGGATGTCTAGTAGGGGCCCACTTTTTTATGTTCAAAAGTCTTTTTCCTCTATCATCACAAGGGGGAAAAAGTAGATAGTGGTGTCTGGGGTCTCTTTTCGAAAGGCACTAATCATTTTCCTGAAGACTCCACCTGCATGATCTATTGTCTCCTAATAGCCTTCAATGTGAGGGTTAGTTGTCCTGTGTACTAAGTTGTGAGAAACACAAATATTGAGTCCACTATGACTTTCAAAATAAAAAAAGCAGACCAACAATTCTACTAGTGAATTTTTCCAAATATTTTAGGAAAAAATAGATACAATTTTCTACAACTCCCTAGTATTCCTTCCACAAAACAGAAACAGAGGGAACATACCCTAACTCATCCTATAATGAGGTATTAGCCTAATACCAAAATAGACAAAGGTGTTACAAGAACAGAAAACTGTAAATGTGTATCTCTCATCAACATAGATATAAACAACCTCCACAAATATTAGTAAATTTAATCAGACAGTATGTAAAAAGAATTATGTATCATGTACAAGTGAACATAATTGCAATGTCCAGGCGGGTTCCACATTCAAAATAACTAAACAAGGATTTTAAACATTCTCACCACAAAGAAATAATAAATACTTCAAAGTATCAAACTATAAACGATAATTACATACAATTATGTCAATTAAAAACAAAATGTAAAAGTACAATTAGTGTGATTTATTGTATCAATAGTCTAAACAAGAAAAATCAGATGATTATATCAATTGGCATAGAAATTTTTTACAACATCTAACACTGATTCACTCAGTAAATTAGGACTAAAGAAGAGACACAAATAATCCAAAGCTAATACTGGGTGAGAGTGTGTGAGAGATTAGGTATTTTCCTGGTAAGACAAGAAATTAAGAAAGAACATCATTCATACCTCTCCTACTCAGCATTCCACCAGAAGTCTTAACTGGTGCATTAATTCCAGAAAAGCTAGTGAAGGTAATAAGATTGGAAAGGGTTGTTTAGAGTTTATAGGATTGTCTAACTTTAAAGGCCCCCAAATCAGCACAAGACCTTTGGAATTAATAAACAATTATAGAAAGGTTATAGGATTCAAAATAAATATCCAAAAATATATTTTAATATATCAGCAAGGAAATTTGAAATTAAACATGATATTATTTTAAATAGAATAAAGAAAAATGGACTGCTAACATGTGAACCTAAAAATATATAAACTACATCTTTCTGAGATAAATTATAAAACTCTGATAAGAGAAATCAAAGAAAACCTAAATGAAATGATATTCGATATTCATGGATTAGAAGACTCAATTTGTAAAGATGTCAGTTCTTCTCAGCTTGATCTATAGATTCAATACAATTCATGCAAAATCCCAAGTTAGTTCGTAGATGTCAACAGCCTATTTGCTAAATTTATATGGAAAATCAAAAGACTTAAATAACCAGTAAAATATTAAAGAGGAATGAATTCCATCACTGAATCTACCAACATTGGGACTTACTTATATTTACAAGACAGCATGGTATTGAAAGGAAAAAAGAGAGACATAGATCAATGAAACAACAAAGAACACAGAAACTAACAGAAATAGGTATCAGCTGATCTCTAGCCAAGGAGAAAAGGCAACATAATAGGAAAAGAACAGTTTTATTGACAACTGAGTACTAGAACAAGTGGATATACTAAAGCAAGAAAGAAACAAGCAAGCAAACAATCTAAATACAGAAACACACTTTCTACAAAAATCACTTGAAAATGGATCATAGTCATAAATATAAAGTGGAAAACTGCAACATTTTTAGAAAACAACATAGGAGAAAGTGTAGGTGACCTTTTTTTGAAATGACTTTTTAGAAGTAACATCAAAAGAGATATCCCCGAAAATAAAAAAAGATTTGGTAAGTTGGACTTCAATGGTAACTTCTCTATGAAAAAAAATTTCAAGAGAGGTAGACAAGTCACAGAGTGGGGGAAAGTATTTGTAGAAGACACTTTTGATAATGGGTTCATGCAAAAAAGCAAAGACTTTTAAAACTGAACAGTATGAATATATACAGTCTGACTTAAAATTGGTTGAGATCTCAACAGCTATCTCACCAAAGAATATATACAGATGCCATGTAAATATATAAAAATATGTTCAAGGTCACATATTATTATAGAACTGTAAAGGAAAACAAGCATGACAGACCACTACACACCTACTAGAATGGTCAAAATTCACAACACAGACTAATAACCAACACCAAATGCTGGAGAAGGTGTGGAGCAATAGGAATGCAAAACTGGAGGGTAGTTTGGCAATATCTTACAAAACTAAACATGCTCTTGAATCAAATTCTGATATTTACCCAAATAAGGTGAAAATTTTTATTCTTTCAAATATCTGCACCTTGATGTTTGTACCAGCTCTATTCATAATTGCTGGATCTTAGAAGCAAGAAAGGTGCCCTTCAGTAAGTTAATGGATAAATAAACTATGGTACATCAGACAGTGTAATTCAGTACTGAAAACAATGCTCTATGAAGCCATGAAAAGACATGGAGGATCTTGAAGTACACACTAATAAGTCAAAGAAGCAAATCTGAAAAAAGTACATGCTGTATGATCCAACTATATGACTTTCTGGAAAAAAGAAACTATGAAGAAAGTTTAAAAAAATCATTGGTTAGCTGGGCGTGATGGCACATGCCTATATCCCCCACCCTTGGGAGGTTGAGGCAGGAGCATTGGTGTGAGTTCAAGACCAGCCTGGGTTACAAAGTGAGTTCAAGGCTGGCTTGAACTGCACAGTGAGACCCTGTTTCAAAAAAAAAAAAAAATCAGTGGTTAGCCAGCCAGTAGCAGCCATGGGAGCCAGGAGGAGAACCAAGAAGCCAACCCCTTTTCATGAGCAAGCGGCAGCTATGCAAGCTAGGAGAAGAACCAAGAAGCCAGTCCCCTCCCATGAGCCAGCTGGCATGCAGGCTGGGAGACAAGAAGAACCAAGGTCCCACCCCTGGCCCCTTGATAAGCTACCAACTGATTCAGAGGAACAAAGGCTGAGATGATAGCTACTAAAGTAAAAAAGACCAACTTAATGCTTGTGTTTGATCGACTTTGCAGGCCTAAAGTCAGTAGTCTGAGCATCTATTTAGAGGACAGTGATATGCAGTATAACAACTATGGGGAATTTCCTTCTGTCTTGTTTTTGAAATTCAATATTGTTTTCCGTGTTCTGTTTGGTTCCACTTTATTGTTTTGTTTTATTCTCTTTAAAAAAAGAATCAGTGGTTTCCAGGCTTTAAAGGGAGGGAACAATGAATAGGCAGAAGAACATACAGGACTTTTAATACAATGAAACTATACTACACCATAGAATGTACAACTGTAACAGTGAATTGGAATAATGGTGTATCAATGTAGGTTCATCAGTTGTAACAAAAATATCATTTTGGTGTGAGATATGAATGGTGGAGGAGACCATGCATGTGCAGGGACAGGGGTGTATGGAAATTCTATTTCCATATTTTACTTTGAACCTAAAATTTAAAATAATTTTAAAAAGGGGAAACAATCTATCAAATACTTTGCTAGGTGGCAGATAGCCATATAAAAGATTTCCAACATAATTTCCATTGGAGAATTACAAGTTAAAGTAATAGCAAGATATGAATATATACTCATAAAAATGACAAAAATAAAACAAAACAATGACAATAAGCAACCAGGCAACCTATATTTTATACAAGGATGTTGAACAACAGAAACTGTCATTCCTTACTGATGGGATAAAAAATAATACACCCACTTTGACCATCTCTTAAAAAGCCAACTGTGGTCTTACCAGAATCCAGCAGTTTAGCTATCGAATATTTCTCTAAACACTCTGATCACTTATGTCTACAGGAATGCCTGCTTGTGAATGTTTACCACCAAAACACAATTGCCATAAACTGGGAGCAACCAAGATGTTTGTCAAAGAGTTATGGGCTAGAAGAACTATGGCACATACAGCAGACTATTCAGAAATAGAAAGCAATAAGCTATCAAGCAAGGAAATAATGTGAATAAACCCTAAGTGAGTGTCAAAAAGCAAAGGAAGCTCTTTTGAGAAGGCTTCCTACTGTATATGTGCTGTGTATTTCTGGTTATAGTTTGACACATTTCCAAATGGTAGGGAGTGAGAAGGGAACCATATCATTTTACTTTTTTTCCCTACTTCTGTAATGCAGAGACGCTTTCTAAACAGTCCTTCTGTCTCCTGTCTTCATGTCTGCCCAGTTCACTTTGGCAAGGAAATACAGTGACTTTTAGTTTTTAAAAGGATAAGCATGTCATCTACTTACAATGGCTTAATGATTTACTTCCATTCTAAGCATAATTGACAATTTCTTGCTTGCCTTATAACTCTTTATAATATAGGTACTTTTCTAGTCTACTCGCCTACTCTTCCTCTCTACACTCTTACACTGGGAGGTTCTAGTTCTCCACATGCAAGATGGCTTTTTAAGGTTCCGTGTCTTACGTGGGGCTGCAGAGATCACCCTGGAATGACAAGGGAACTGCCAAGGGAGACTCTCTGGTGGCAGGGGTTACACCCTGGACAGAATCTGTAGGCAAAGCCTATTAAAACCATATGTGGATGCAGGGACAGGAAGCAGGATTAGCCTGCAAAAGAGGATACGCATGAGGAGAAAACTTGTAAGATCCATGGACCTTTATATAAGAGGCCACTCAGTGAGGAATAAACCAAAAATATTCCTCTGCTTCCCTGGGATACTTAGTCACTCTGAGTCACTTTTATACCCACAATAAAATCTGAATGCTTCCAGCTGTCAATTTCTTATGTGCTCTAGTAATAAAAACATAGGAAAAAATTTTTTAAACATTACCACCATATGCTCCTCTTGTTTCAAAAAATAAAAATTATAAATCCAATTTTGATAATCAAATCCTTTGACAGCTTAAAATAATATCTAGTATATTACAGCTAATTCTGCTTAAACATGATGTTTTGCAATAAAATATTCTTTTAATAAACATATATAACAAATTATAAATTACTAAATTAAAAGCTCTGAACAGAAAGCTTAGTAGTTTATTTCTTAATCATCACTCAGGTAAAACAAATAATAATTTTCAACTTATATGAAACTGGTTTGAAATCTTGGACAATGAACTCAAAGGTTGACTTACCAACCTTTAAAATATAAAGACAAAACTAAGTCAGTTGATTATCATATTCCAAAATAATGTCCTTGTGTTTCTCTTTAAAATTTGAACAGTAGAAGAATCTACTGTCTTTTAAACATGAGAGTTGATTTTTATATTGGAAATATAAATTTTTCTTGATTTCACATTCTTTATAAGCATTCTCAAATCTACTTAATATTGAATATGTCAGGAGGGCTGGGGATTTAGCTCAGTGGCATAAGCGCTTGCCTGGCAAGCACGAGGTCGTGAGTTCAGTCCCCGGTACCAAAAAAAAAAAAAAAAACTCCAAAAAAGTCAGGAATTACATCATATTTCTGCCATTTTCCCTCCATATTATCATCCTACAACCCAACTACCAGTATCATATTCATCCTAACTTAACCATTTCCATAGCAAAATAAATTAATTTTTAGGACTTCAGATACACTTGAAATTAGACTCCTTAACTACTTTTTCAGAAATAAAACTATTTCCTAATCATTCTTAGAGACTACACCACTTATTTCTAAGAAATTGCATTCATAGAGAACTTACATTGATTGCATAAGGCTTTCCCAAAGTGATATTTTTGTCAGAATGCAGGACGAATCAAAACTTTAGGCTTAAACAAAGAGAGTAATTTAAAAGCAATCCCTAGACCCCATCTGGAACTAATTTACTTCTCATTTTAACTTCTGGCAGTATAAAGCACACATTTTTATACTGCATTCACTTTACATTTCCATTAAATTGCTGGATTTCTATTTTTATGGTCTTAAGGGTTTTTTATGTCAATTTATTCTGACCTTCACAGGGAAGTGCAGAGGGGCAAGTGTGATACAGAGTGTATGTGGGGGGGTCTGCTTCAGATAATAGAGCAACTGAAGCACAGATTTTTGTGCTCTGATTTGATCTGTCAATGGTTTTTTGTTGTTCAGCTGGAAATTTTGAGGAGTTTAGGTAAAGAATGTAGGTGGTAAGCGAGACCACCATGCAATGAGGCTGAAAAAGCTGAGTTTTGAGTTGTCAGCTTCTCTTCCTTTTAGTTACTTACCTGGAGCATCTTAACTGTATTCATTACACTTAAAAGTCCTACTGGAAGGTGGCTCTCTAGAAAAGATCACTCCATTCGGCTTCCGGGTGTGATGACAGCTGCCCATGGAACAGTATCATGTATGATGTTTGACACAATAAACACGACACACACTCAATAAATAATACTGACTATGATAGATGAAAGATAAAGAATGGATGGAAAAATAAAGGAAGGCTAATTGGATGGATGAATGGCAATTGCTTACCTACTGTTTTCATTTAGTATCTAAAGTTCAACACATTCATCTTCAACATTACTTGTTTTTGAATCATTTACTCATTAGATTCTGACTCAAATAATAATGCTGTATCCAGACTTTATTTACATGGAACCCTTGCATTAATCCTTCTCCTTCACTCTCCATATCCAATCAGTGAAAATTTCTGGACCAGAGCAACACCACATATCTTTCTACGCAGCATCTTTCTGTGCTCTACTCCTACATATGAGTTCCTGTATATTCTGTGACCAGAGACCCTTAAAACTTGACCCACACACAGATCCACCCATGCACTATTTACCCTTCCCAAACTACCCGGAACTCCTAGCTGAACGAGGCTCTCCTGTGCATAGTTCTTTGAATATGGCTGCTGGCCACATGAACTGCTCTTCTTAAATTAGTGAGTTTTCAAGAGTGAGCTCACAATTTACTCTACTATGAGTCATTTCTAACATCTTACCTGAAGAATTTTCTGTTTCTTCCTTTTTTTTCCCGAGCTTCACAGAGTGCTCAATCAATATTTATTGATGAAATGAATGTGTGTGAAACACATACATGGAAAAGAAAGAAAGATTTGACAGGGTATCTAAATAGAAAGGCATGTACAAGTGTGAACCGTAGTATCAGTAAATACATCTGAAATCTGATTTTTGCAGTCACAACAATGCTTTTAGCCTCTCTGCTTATGACCTGTCATGTCGCGTCTCACAAAGTTCTGAGGATTTTTTTTGTTTGACATCCCATTTCTTTTCAGCTCATTTCCCTCTCTTTACAACACTGCTTCTCATTTCAGAAATGGCTTTTAGTCTTGTTTGACTAAAGGATCTTGAGGTTCCAAATTGACATAGTCTTACTCTCAGCTGTCACCAACAAGCGATAAACCAAAGCCTCAAAGAGTTGTCATGGTGCCCAAAGGGCAGAGTAGACCAGGTCCCAGTGCTGGGATGTTTATAACTCTCTTCTTCCCCAGGGGCACAGAGACCAGAGCAGTCACAGAAGAGAGAGGAATAAATACGCTGAGAGGAAGGACTCATGCTTAGGAAGTGGCTGAGGGTAATCCTAAGACCCAGGAATACGTATAAAGGGACAGAATGTTGCACCCAAGGTTCAGGGGAATAGAAAAATTTAATTTGGAGCTGGACAAACGTCCAAGTGAGGGAGAGAAGGGAAGACTGAGCCACCTCAAGCTTTGGGTTACCCCCTCGGGTTTGTTATATCTAAACTGGAGAAACGGTGACAAGATTAACACTTAGTACAATGTTACTCCTAATTTGTCTATTACATTTTCTCCTCTGGAAAACACACAGTTTGCTCCCTTGGAGGCCATTAGTGTGTCAGGCTCTCCTCCATCTGGCCTTCTTATTTGATCCAGCCCCTGGGGTAAGACTGTCAGGTGTCAGCAGGCCATAGTGGTACAGCCCTGAAATCCCAGCGCTCTGTGAGGCTGCGGCAGGAGGATCACAAGTTCAAGCTCAGCCTCAGGAACTTAGTGCTTTGGTATCTCAAACTAAAAAGGAAAATATGGGAATGAGGGTGTAGCTCAGTGTGAAAGCCCTGAACTCAAGTTCTAGTATCTGCACCACAAAGAAGAAGGAAAAGGGGAAGGGAAAGAAGATGAGGAAGAGAAAGAAAGATAATAATGTTAAGTGACTTGCTGTCATTGCTACACTTAGATAATATTTTGATTTATGCACTTATCTTTTTATTGTTCCTTAGTCATGGAAAGGGGAAAAGTCTCAAATTCTCAAGAGTAGGAGCTGTATCTTATTTTCTTTGCAGTTGTTTTCTCATTTTTTAAAATGGTTCTTGACATTTTAATTTTGTTGTTCAAAGAATGAACTTGTCAGTGACTAAGGAAACTGGTGAGGTGACAATTGCTTATCACAAAATACTTCACAGCTACATCATTGTATTCTTTGTTTTCCTTGTTTTTGCAACTCCAAAGACCTTTTGAAGAGGAAACACAAACGCTTGACTTATCCTAAAGTTTCCTTTTTTGCTTCTTGAAATTTATATTCTCCTCTGTGTTACTATGGTTTCTGGTCATGGATATTTTCTCCACTAAAGAATAAGAAAGTTAGTCATGAACAAAAAATTCATTTCTCAAACCGTGCTGCTCCATGGGTTGTGTGCTCATGTGGAAAGAGAAATTTCAGCCATGTATAATTAAATCTTATCCCTGGATATATTAAAATGTAATGGTAAATATTATATATTGGAAAAAGCACATTTTAAGGTAAATAAAGCCGGGTTCAACCTCAGTTCTGTAATTTAACTGCTCCATAAACATAGATAAGTTTATTTTACTTTATGCTCAGGTTTCTTACATGTGAACTAGGTAACATTAATGGCTACTTTTAAGAGTTTATATGAGAAATAAGCACATACCAGTATATATTTAACTGCACTTTAGATATTTAACATTCCTGAAATTCCTTTAATGTTTTTATTTAAAACATAGTGAAATTTACCCAGTTCTGGTGTTGCACATCTGTAGTCCTAGCATTCTGGGAGGATGAAACAGGAGGATCACAAGTCTGAACCTAACGTAGGGAATTTAGTGACTTAATGAGAATCTGTCTCAAGATTAAAAATACAAAAAGGGATTGGAAGCTTAAGATATTGGAAGCTTAAGATATAGCTCAGTGGAGCTGGGGATATAGCTCAGCAGCACAAGTGCCTGACTAGCAAGTGCAAGGTCCTGAGTTCAATTCCCCTTACAAAAAACAAAACAAAACAAAACAAAACAAAACAAAACAAAAACAAAAAGGGATTGAAGTGTAGTTCAGAATGGAGGCCCTAGGTTCAATCCCTGATGCTGAAAAAATAAGAGCCTTCTTAATGGCATCTTATATGAATATACATATACACTTTAATCCAATAGCTAATGAAGCAGTACTTAGGCTAATAAAATTAGTTCATCTCACAATAAAACTCTCCACAAATATAAGGTGTAAGCTAATTTTTACTTTTCAGAAACCTTTTATCCACTTAGGAATAAAACTTAAATTTAAGACTGATAATGTGAAGGCAGAGACAGTGGTTTCTCTTTGGCCTACAAGAAGAGTTACAGTGGGTCCTGTAGACAGGTCAGATGGGCATCTGAAATAGGCATCTGATGTGTGTGCATATGGAATTGTGTGTGTGTGTGTGTGTGTAAAGTATCTACGTGTAAAGTGCATGCAACATTCTCTGTGAAATGCTTTACATTAAGGGTTTAATAACCATGGAGGTGCCTACCACTTAGATCCCTAAGCTTTCTCGTACAAACTTCTCATCTGTGAAAAGAAGAAATTACACTAAGTGAATCAGGGTGGTATACTTCAAGAATGTGGATCCTAAGATCAGGAGGAGGGGGCTCATACTGCAGAAAAAAATAGAAACAATTTGACCTTTAGTTTCCACACATATACACATATTCCACACAATAAGGAAGTAGAGTCAAGATACGTAACCAAAGTCTAAAATGCTGTCTGAACTAACAGCACATGCTCAATAAATGAAGGTGGATAATAGTACCAGTGCCACATTAGTTTTGCACTTTTTCCCATTATAATTTTTATGATGCTATTTAAGTTTTCACTTACTAGAGTGAGAAAACAACCCTAAAGTTATATTCATCTTTCTTGTTTTTCATTATTTTTAATATATGCTTTATTTATGATGACATTTTAACTATAGGTCATAAAATTCCAACCAAAAGCAATTTAGTGTTGATTGTGCAACCCATGTGGGCTTGGTAATATGAATAGTTACTTCATGTTTTTACTGGCATCAAGATCAAATAATTATACTTTAACTACTATAATAAAGGGGGAAAAAGGAGAAGCAAGGAAAAGACATACTCTCTCTCCTGAAAACTTATTTTCAGAAGTTTCTCATTTAGAATACTGTGTAAATTTATTTCTCCTTGTAGATTTAAGCTTTAATACTTCTAACTCAATTGGTTGTAAATTAAAATGGAAAAAATTGAAATGACAAGCAGTAAAAGTACCAGTCCTAATCCCCAAAGGACTGTGATTGTATTAGTACCTATGTTTACCTTTTTTGTTTGTAACAAGATGCTCTGTTCATTCTTTACAGAATATTTAAAACTCTTCATAACAGACTTATCCTAAATTTATTAAATGTTGTGGGAGGCTATTTAAATCATATTAAAGTCACCCTCATATTACAATTTAAAACTGTATGAAAACAACATAAATCCGTCAACACAGTGATTCATACTAACATTTGTTCTTGTATGAATTAGGAAATGATATGCACTATCTTAGAGCTTAAATTAAATCTAGGGTTTTCTTTGGAAGTATTATCAGGATTATGGGCAAAATTCAAAAGGTACTCAAGATGATGAGCTGATGAATTGTGTTCTTTGAAAGGGTCTTAATTGAAGCACATTTTCCTCCTCTTTTAAAAATTCTGACTTGGCTATTTTAAATCAGCTCAGTTAGATTCATCTAATACTGCCAACAGAGCCTCATCATTTGAGTACATGTGATTTTTTGATGCTCTATAATGAATATTTATCATTGGATGCTACTGAGTTTTGGGTTAGACATGCTACACAGCAATATCCGGATGCCTGGAGACTTACAAAGGAGAGCAGTAATAGCAGGATGTACATTGCTAATTAGGCTAATCTATGAATTGTATAAGTGAAAATTAATGACATAACAAGGAAATTTTTTAGTATGAGCCTTACAAGCAACATTTGAAAGACCTATGGCTCTTGTTTTTTTATTTCTAGAATTTAAAAATATCAATATTAGTTTTCATTTACCTTGGAAAATTCATTTCTTTCTAAAAGATTTATTGTATGGATCATATCCAATTGACTTTTCATTTATTTGTATTATTTTGATCATTCAAGCTGGTATTTGTGATGCTTGCTTCATCACAAGAATGACATTAAGAATTACCAGCCAGACTTGTTAGTCTTTAGAAATAGCAAGGCTATTTGAATGTAGCAATCCTGCCTTTTAGCTCTCACTTATGAACAAAATATCATCCCACTCAATTATTACATTAAATGATCTAAAAAATTTCCTTCACACTGAATTTTCCATACTTTTTAAAAACCAGCTTTCATTAATAACCATGAAATTTTTGTGCCAGTAATAATAAAAATGAACCACATGTGATGTAAGTTGTAAGTTAGACAAAATGGGAAAATGTTCTTCCTTAAGTTAACTACTGGACATCTTTGGCTTGTTTAGTGGAAAAGTATTGGTTTTTCAAGGCAGTGGGTAAGGAGCCAACTGTCAGTATCAAAATAGATCAAACCTTTCTCTTCAGGAGGAGAGGACTGTATATCAGACTTCCTCTGGCAGAAGAAAAAATTGTCAGTGTCACCATTTTACTTCAAAAGAAAAACTTCTTGGGGGAAATATGCGATCAATTTTATAGGTCTAACTATTCAGATAAAATATGTGTAATTTGTGCAGGGATCACTGAATAGCCATTATAAAGCACTTTGGATGATATGTCCATATAACTCCTTGAGGTAAAAATTATGGAAAGGTGGCATATTTCTATGGTGAGCTAGCCTGAGTCAATTTTTCTGCTACTTCTCTCAATGCATAGTTATTAGTTAGCTGTTAAATATAAATAATCAATGACATGGACTGATACAACATCTTTTTCATGTATTCAATAAATATTTCTTAGACTATCCTATACCAGGAACTGTTCTAGACACCAGAAAATTGAATAAAGCAAGTTCTATGCACTTATAAAATGTGCACTCTAAAGAAATCAGGCATAATAATAATAACAATAATACTAACAACAACAATAATAATATTGTTATAGGGAAGTGAGTGAACTTATTGTTAGTGGTGGTGGTAGCAGTATGAATAAGTATTAAGTAGGAATAGGCCAGTGGTAGTATTGTAGTTTCAGCAGGGTGTTTGTGGGGATCTTCAACAGGACAGTGATGGGAAATTGCCTGATCGCTGATTACACTCAATATCATTCACGTTGCATTAGCCACAGTTCCCTGATTGATGTTCCTTGGGCATATGGAGCTCACACTCCTGCCTTAGAGCCTTCGCACTGCTGTTCCCTCTGCCTGAGACACTGCCCCGCAGATACTTTCCCCATCCCTTTCAAATGTTATCTCCTTAAGGAAGCTTCTGCTGGCCACTTTATTTCAATTAACAGCTTTCATGATTTAGCCTCAATGCCAAATCCCCTTGTTGTAGTCAGGGGTTGTACACAGAACAATTAGAATCAGGACATGGAGTTTATATTATTTTTAATTTTATGATGGTCACCCAGAGTTAACACAAGAAAATGCCAGAAATCTGTCCACAACACCAAAGACATAGGATATTTAGTCAAGGGCCTAAATCCCACAGCAATGTCCCAGATGAGTCCAGATAAAGACCCAGAGCTCATGACAGTGCCTCCCACGAGTCCAGCTGGAGGTCTAGAGCCCATGAGAAGGACTCACGCCAGTCTGTTTTACGGATCTGTGCTGGGAAAGCCCAAAGGTCAGCAGTGGAAACTAGGAAGTCTATGCCAGCAGGGTGAAGAAGCTATGCTGGTTGGTTGAGGGTTCTACACGGGAGCCATGAAGTCACACTCACAACAAGGACCAGGGCTTCCTGAAAAGCACCACAGCCATCCTCAGTGACATGGAGGTTCCGAGTTCCTCCTCCAACAAGCACAGTCGAGTACATGCCAGGAAGCCAGTGTGACGAGTTCATCCTGGAGACCAAGCGGCACACGTCTTCCCCTCCGGAGCCAGGAAGCAACGCTTGATGTGAAGATCAGAGCTTCTCCAGGAGAACCCAATGGCTCAAACAGCAACACATAGGAGAACCCACAACACCTCAACATCTCAACGCCATAATGCCTTAACCTTCTCTCTTTCTCCTTCTCCACGTCTCCATTTATGCTGGCAACTTTCCTCAGGTGAAACATCTATGCTCAGCAGCATGGAGATGTAATCCAGCTGGTGTTAAATTGACCACCAGTTTTTAATCCATAACACCCTTTGTTTTGCTCTCTTGCTTACTTACTTGTTTTCCTTCTTTTCTTCTTTCCAGTACTACAGATTGAACCCAGGTCCTTACACATGCTAGGCAAGTGTTCTACCACTGAGCTACAACCCCAACCCAATCTGCTCTTTATTTTTTTTTTAAACTCCCAAAGTACTTACCACTTATAGTTTAGCTATTATTTTTATTTTTAATTTGCCTCGTTGTAGTAGAAAATAAGCCTTGTAACGTCAGAAATCTTTGATTTGTTAGCTAGGTTATTCCAAACACCTAGCACACAACTGGTACAGAGTGGGCATTCAATCAGTATTTGGTCAAAGACATAATGAGGTTGGGGACAAATTGGGACAAATATATGACATGAGATGGATTATGTTTCAACAAAATCTTGGGCTCATTTGTGGAGAGTAGATCAAGGATGTTGTAGAGGTGCGGGAGAAGTAGACCCATCATGCAGGACGAAAAAGTAGTATTAGCAGATGAAGCCAGAAAATAGCTGCCACAGTGGTGGAGGAGGTGAGATGTGGAAGGATAATCACATAGGAAAACTGTATTGCATAATAACATTGTAATAAAACTTGGGGCCCAAATAAGACTGATGACATTCTATAATTCATCAGGAAATGATGCATGTCGTCTATCCAATTTAGACACAGTTTAAATAATAAGGACTTAGGTTGCACATCCACAGATACAAAATTATCATTTTCATTCGTTAATAATTTTAAACTAAAGTATTATTGAAAACCTAAAAATACATGCATTTATCTTTCCATGAATATCCTGAGACATGAAAACATATCTTCAACTAATGTATAAACTGTCAATTTTTCAAAGTATTTTAGTATATTTGAATAGATTGATTTTTGAATCCATGATTTCACTGTCAAAATAAGCATTTATATGTGTCTCTTTAAAAGAACATTTAAAATATTTAGGTGGCTGCATGGCTTAACCCCCATCACCACTGCCTTCCTGGAAGGTTATTACATGTAGCTGGAAACTGAGCCAGTAGCCCAGAAGTCAGAGAAAACAACTTATCAAAGACAAACACCAGATCATGTGTCTTTCAATATAAGCGAGTCCATGACATTTTGTTTTATTTTTTCCATAAAATAAAAAGAAATTCCTTAAAACTTAACCCCAGAAATAATTTCCTCCCTTATTTCACAAATTGTACCAAGATTATTGATGTGGTTTATCAATCTCTGGCATAATAGAAGTACTAAAGTTGAGGTACGGATGGGTTGTTATGGGGAATTTCAGGCCACAGCAAGAGAAGACAGACATAGTATGTGTTAGAAATACATTTATATATAAGTCACCTTCAAAATCTTTAAAAACTCAGAAACCCCAACACAATAGGTTTATTTTGTCTCATTCATTTTGTGGCTTTAAAGAGTAGTGCTACTGAACTGCCCCAGCCAAGGGTTCTTATCCACCAAGAGTCAAACACTTAAAAATGATGCAATTCTTCAAATTATACTGTTTCATGAAATAAATCAGGCATAGATGTTAAATATTACATTGTATAAATAATTTAAAAAGCAATTATTGCCTATTCAGGGGAGACAGAATAAATTATATAAATAATTAAAAAGCAAAATAGAGAAATGGTAGGAAATAGGGAGGTAGATTTTATAGAGATGGCAAGAGAACCTGGAGATTGTTAGAGAGGGAAGAGCCAGGAGTGAAATGTGATGTAAAACTGTTAGGAATATGATATGTGTATGTACCAATTCCCAAAGATAAATGGAGTTATTATGTCTCATAAACACATACCAATTCCAAATGATGCAATTATATTCAGTGTATTTGATTATGAAAGGCAATAGGATGTCTAATACATTTCTGAAAGATTTTAAGAAATTATTAAAGTTTAAATGGTTTTGGCATCGAGGAACACCAGATTCAGTTATTAAAAATTTTTATATGAAGAGTTCATTCCTTAAGGTTGTTAAACAAATGACTTTTGGATTCTAAAAAAGATGGAACTCTTTACATCCCATTGGGGGAGTTATGTTTACTAACACTGATAATTTTTTTTAAAAAGGAGAAAAATATTTGTTTGACCTTACTGCTTCATACATGTAAGGAAAAAATTCCCAGGAGAATGAGTGGTGATGGCCTCTAATGGCTGTCGATGTAACCGCAAGGGCGCTGGCTGTGGGAAGGACTATAGAGTCCACGGCCTTGCTGCTTTAAGCTCTGCAGATACTTGGCTTAGATCCAGCCTCACACTCTGTCTTTAGAAAGAACATTGCTACTTTCAGTCTTCAGTCACCAGCAGGGAAGCCACAGATGCCTGTGGTTTGTCTGAGCCACCAAAGCCACGTTGTAATTTGCTCTGGGGTCTTTCATAGGAGACGCAGAGGTAGTAACTAAAAGTGACAATAGTCTGACAGTAACCTTCAACCAACCAGTTCTATTTCTTCAAAAAGTGTCTTTTATGTACTATAGCAAAGTGTCTCAGTAAAAATAAAAACCACTACTAATAGCTTTTTAAAATTAGAAAATATAATAGATGATGATTATTAGTTAAGATCAGAGAGACCCCGGGGATGCCGTCAAGGGTCATTAGAGAGCTCCCGAGGCTGCTGCAACTCTGCGCTAAATAGTGTGCATGCACATTTTTCCAGGCAAAAGATCCAGTGATTTCATTCTATTTTTAAAGTGGTCTATGACACCTTCTTCAAAGATTTTCCTAAAATTAAAAACCACTGTTGATTGTTGTCAACGACAGTACATGTGTAAGCAGACGGTTGGCATATGTTTAAGGTTCACACGTTTCAGCACTTCTCTTTCGCCAGGGCATACTCCAGTGAAATATTATCCAGATGGCCTAGGATTTAAAGTCAGCTTGGTACAATGCAGAAACTGCAGGCGTTACAGGCAGATTTCTTAGACTGAAATCCTGACACTGTCACAAACTCCCTAGATGAGCTCGCTTAAATCAGTCTCTCTCTCAAAGCTTCAGCTTTCTTATTTGAAAAGAAAAGGATGGAAAGGAAGGGAAGGGAAGGGAAGGGAAGGGAAGGGAACTACAATAGCTGTCTCATAGGGGTGGGAAGAGGATCAAAGTGACTATTCATTAAAATGCCTTGCACTGTTCCAGAAATTGACTTGAACTTTAAGAACCTCACCAGTGTTACCTGATAAACTTTCATTCATTTTTAATAAAATCCTTAATTTTGTATACCTACTCTTTTTAGTGTAAAGTACCAGCTGCTGATCTTTCCATTCCAGTCAAAATTGCCACATTTTAAACTCACCTTTGTCAGTCTTCATCAATATTCAAACTCTGGGCACTTGTAACATGACACTTTGTGTTTGAAGTCATTTTTTGTAAACATTTTCTACGTGAGCATTTTAATGTTGTGATTATTTTAAATGCTGTAGCTAAAGAAACAAATCTAAGCTGTTGATTAGTGTATGACAAACCCAATAAAATATTGTAAATGTGAAATTAGGAAAGCATCCAAATAAACATTATTAAATTTATTGGATTTATAGACTGAGGAAATACTGACTGCATATGAAATTGTATGGACCATTTCTCTTTCCTTAGAAAGGTAGGAACCCTAACAAATCAACACATTTGATTGATATGTTGTTCTTTTCCTTTCACAGCACTTGTGGTGAGATTTCTAACCAAGAGATTCATCTGGGAATATGATCCCACCCTCGGTAGGTCAGATTTTTTGTTTCCTCCTCCTCACCAATCAAAGATTATGACCCCACAGAATGATGATGTATTCTGTTGCAGTGTTTTGAAACCCCCTGTAGCTGTTTTAGAAGTGCAGGTTTTTGTCTAACCACGCAAAGATGCCCTCTAAGAGGCTACACTGTGCGTCTCCTTATGCTTGTGCAAGGAGTCCTGCAAGCTTTTAATGAAGAAATGAGGAAATCAGGTCAAATTGAGACAAGAAGCAACTGGGTGCAATGTGATATTTTCTCATCAGAAAAAGGAGGCATCGTTCTAATTGGAGAAAGGAAAATATGGGTGTAGCAAACCTGGGGTAGAGTAAAATGAGATGCTGAGGAGAGTAACAGAAAAAAACAAAACAAAACTTCTAATCACTGATTTGGGGAAAGTTTAATAAAAAACTGTTTCCTATCTTGTCTTGTTAAGAATAAACCATTCCCCCACTTTGTCTTGATGCTAGTAAAGTATACTGAAATGTGTTTTTAAAAAGGAAGCAAAAAGTAATGTATGTGGACCTTGAAAGTAGTCATGGTGTTTATGTTTAAACTCTGACAAAGATTCTTTCTAGATTCTTTTGTTTTTGCTTTTGTTCCTCTCCCCTCTCATGCTTTATTTCATTGTTTTTATTCATTCACTTGACAAACATCTATGAACTGCCTCCCCATGCATTCGTAATATTGTTTAGGTACTGAGGATCGATCAGTCAGAAAAAGGAGGAAGCCTCTGTGAGTTTTGAGGTAATGGTCTACTACAAAGGAGTCAATAAACAAATAAATATGTCAAGCAGTAGTGATAAGTGATGCAAGGAGTACTTGGACATGGCAGAGGCTCACTTTATTTCTTTAATATTTAAGTTTTCACTCTCTCTAAAACTATTTTAAGAAGACATACAAGGTGAAGACCAAGTTTTTTTTAATGATTAGTTTTTCTCCTATCATTAATTAAATAGTTCCTACCTTTCCAATTGATTTGCAATGCTGACTTTATGTGGCAAATCATTTGTATTAGGTTGTAGTTTTCTCATGCAATCCCAGTCTTTTGAGAGTTGCATGCCTTATACAACAATTTCTCAGTGAGAAAAATCTTCCATTACTGTTTTACAAAATTATCTTGGCTACTCTTTCTATTGTACTTTCCAAGGTTAGTTTTAACAACTGTCATAATTTGATTGGAACTGAATTATAACTATAAATTACCTTGAGATGGTCCTTGTCTTCATGTTATTCAACCTTTCAATTTAAGGGACTAGTACATCTGTGCATTTATTACTTATTCTTTGCTCTTAAAAATTGTGATATATTTTTAAATATAGTCATATTCTAAGCCTAAAATAATTAGATCTATAAATGAACCATGTTTAAAAATCACTATTGTTTTTCCAATTCAGCTAAATACTTACCTTCCATTTACATTTTTACTGTTTAATTAAGCCTTATAGGGATTATCTTGGAATCTCAATGTTTTGTGGGAGCTCAGCAGAATAATACTAACTGTATTTGTATCTCAGTGAAAGACAAAACTTACAAAAATTATCCCATCAATTTTTTGAGTCCCTCTGAATGTGTTCCAGTAACTATTGTTACTGTTTTAAATTAGTCTTAGATGCCCCATTTTCCCTTTTGTCTTATCATTTTGATGACAACTGTTATTAATAGAAATCAGCCCTCATCAATTGTTCTTCCCTGAATGGTAAATCTTCACGGAGTGACCTTGCACTGCACTGTCAGAGGCCTGCAGCTGCTAAGCAACCAGAGCTCTCTCCCGACTTCAGGAGAAACAGGTGGATGACTCACCCCAAGCAAGAATTTCATTAGCTCTGCATCTATGTGGGCACATGCCCATATGCACCCACAGCTCGCTAATGTTTTAGCCTAGTACAGACCTCCAGCTATTTGTTTAAAAAGAAATTAGCATTTCCTAATTTAGCTTGTAGCTTCCTAATCTTAGCTTGTATGCAATTGTACTTGTGCTCGTTAGTGTATGTGTGTTGGAGACATTTGGAGAAAAGACTGCATTTCAGCACCTGTCACTATTGTGCTAGCACAGCCAGACCCTTACGTTGTTTTGAGTGAATGATAGTTGTCTTTATCTGCTTCATAAAAGCTCAGATAGGAATGAAGGCGAGAGTCAGGACACATTTTAGACTCACCAGTGCTTTGGCTTTGTCCTTTGCTCTTGCCTGCTTTACAGTTCCTTCTGTTGGAAAAGGGTCATAGAAAGATAAAGACTCACCAAGAACAAATTACCTCAATTGGATGGGGCTGGGGATTTAGCTCAGGGGCATAAGCGCCTGCCTTGCAAGCAGTGCAGTGGTGAGTTCAGTCCCCAGTACCGATTAAAAAAAGAATGGATTCCAAAGAGAAGTGCTCAGCCAATTCATACAACTATGTAATATCAGCACTGCAGCTAACTTAGCGATGATAGTCATTCAACAAATAAAGCAACACATACAAAGAGATAGACTTTTATCCAACATTTTATGGCTGGTTTGTGGTAAGGCCAGTCATGGAACTCAAGTCAGAAAAATTTTTATTCTAGCATAAATCAGCCTTATTAACTGCTATGATAACCACCCTGGCCAAGTGTCCACATGAGTGTGTTAAAATTTGCAAAAACTTAAGCATTAGTATAAGGGTTAGCTACGTGCAACTTCTCTTTGATCGTTAGTTCCTCTCCGAATACACAGAGTAGAGGCTTCTATTTATAAAAATGTTGTTGATGCATCTTTTTAATCTTTCATACACAGTGAAATTCAAATATATTTTGCATATTTTTCTTAAAGTATGTGACATTTTGTTTCATTTGGAAGAACCCGCTAAACATTCATCTCCCACACCTTAAAAAAAAGACTCAAATTATCATTGTTAGTGTGAAGAAAATGGAAACAGTGTCCACCATCCAAATGCATACCTATTTTCTTTGCTGTTTTAAAATACATAATAGAAGGGCGGAGGGTTTAGCTCAGCGGCCTAAGTGCCTGTTTGGCAAACACGAGGTCCTGATTTCAATCCCCGACACCAAAAAGTTAAATAAATAAATAAATAAATAAATAAATAAATAAATAAAATACATAATAGAGCTTATTATGTAATACACTTAGTGTGTTTTTTAGAATCATCTCAATAGACCTAGCACATACATGTGTGGCATTTTGTGTCTGTAGGTAAAAGTTCCACTGTTTTATATGGCAAGAGAATGGGTTCCTAAGGAGAAAGAGAGATGCCTAAAGAAGAAAAATGTTCAGAATGGTGTGAAACCAGTATTCATCTTAGATGAAATCACCACCACCACCCGCTGCTAAGTTTGTGGCAGACATTCTCTCATTTCCTGCATTTCATCCTTTTTCATTTCAGTTAACAAACAGTCAAAGAAACACACAACTTTATACAATTTTCATTCTATTCTATTTCTCCCCTACTGTGGCCTTCTGTGGTTGAAATACATACCCTATTTATCATGGAAGGAAAAGAGAAAAATGTCCCTGTCTCACGGACAACTTTTGGTGTAAAGCCCAGAATTCTGTTTTCCAGGCTCCAGGGTGAATGCCAGTCTTTCAGAAGGAGAAGTCATTACAAAAGACACAAAGAACACTGCAGAGAGAAACCAAAAGGGTGTGGACCTGTAACGTATTTGATGTCATTTGGGCTTTTTCTCAGTCTGCAATAATTGGGAGGGCACTTAGAGACAAGTGGCTGCTATCAGTAGTATTTTTAAACATTCAGTCATTCAAAACTATAATCACTCATTCAACATAAAAAAGTAGAGGGACAGAATTCTCTAGAATTGAGAGTCAGTATGCATATTATGTATGTTATTAAAAGTCCTAGGAGAATGACAATAATCTGAAGCACACATTGAAATATATTGAACATAATCTAATTTCTAAATTTTAGTTTCTGGAAATACTTCCGCAGTGTGCATGCTACAACTTTTTTTGCAACTAAACTATGACAACATGAATAGGCCTTCAAAACTCACATTCTGTTATTAAGACTAGAAATATGTATACCATAAAATTAAATTTATATATAAATTTTTTAAAATTTTGTTTTAAAGAGGGTAAAATTAAACAAAACAAAACAGAACAAAGCAGATCATAAGAAAACAATGTAAGAGACACAGATTTCAAAGCAAGACAACCAGAGATCTTCACTGTATATCACATTGTTTCTTGTTTTCTTCCAAATAGCTGTCCATATCTTCACATACAATGAATCCATACACAACAAAATAGTATAAAACTGATCAGAACAGGATGATGAAGGCATTTTAGGTCTTCAAGACCAGACAATAGGAAATTCAACAATGGTTGCCATAATGTCTCTCATTCTCTTCAAAATAGCTGTCCATACCTTCATGTATGTTGAAATTAAACAAAACAAAACAGACTAAAATCCCTCTGAACAAAGAATAATAGTATTGCTGGATTTCACATCATGACGCTACAGAATCAGCACTGGGTACCTTAGTGTCTCTTTTTTTTTCAAAGTAGCTGTTCATGTTATCGTGCATTATATTACTGATTCTCATAAACTTTTTAGAAGTTCTATGCATGCATGAGTCTCTACCTATATACCTATCCTTTCTATATTTTAAGGAAAAACAAAACAAGCCAAGACAAAACAAAACAAAGTCCTAGAAAAACACAAAATGAAAAAGACACATAAACAACAATAGCAAAGAGCCCAGAACACTGACAATATAGGCCTTCAAAACAAGGTGGTATGAGCACAACTAGGGTTATTATTTTGCATAATAATCTTCAAGAGTTCCTCAGATCACTACACAATAATATGCACAATTGTTCCAATCCTATGAAAGTTAACTATTTTGTTCCAAGAACTTATAGAGTTTGTAGCGCAATCATCTTAGCTATCCTGTGTGTTTATATAATTTTAGACATTTTTTCTTTTCCCTTCTTTTTTCTTTTTCCTCATTATCCTTGAGATATTATTATTCCCCCTTAAGCAAATTCTTACCCTTTCACTGTAATTATTGAGTTTTTTGTATCTTATGTACTCCTACCATTTCTTATACTAGGGAGACTATATGGTATTTACACATGTGAGTTTGATTTATTTCACTTATGAGTATGGTCTCGAGTTGCACCCATTTACTTATAAATATCTCAATGTGATAATTCTTTATAGCAGAGTAGTACTCCATTGTATAAAAATTCCACATCTTTTTTATCCATTCCTCAGTTGATGGGCATTTAGATTGTTTCCAAGATCTGGCTATTACAAATTGTGTTGCTATAAACATGGTTGCACATATATCACTGTGGTATGATGTTTTCAGTTCTGGAAATATGCCTAGAAATGGGATAGCTGGGTCAAAGAGGACCTCCAATCCCAGTTTTTTGAGGAATCTCCAGACTGACCTCCACAGTGGTTGCACTAGTCTTCACTCCCACCAACAGTGCAGAAGAGTTCCTTTTTCCCCACAGCCTCTCCAGCACTTGTTGTTGGTAGCTTTCTTGATCCTGGCCATTCTTTCTGGGGTGAGATGGAACCTCAGTGTTGTTTTAATTTGCATTTCTCTAATGACCAATGATGTTGAACATTTTTTCATATATTTATTTGCCATTTGTATTTCTTCATCTGAGAACTGTGTATTCATCTCAGATGCCCATTTTTGGAATGGGTCTTTGAATTTTGGGAATCTGACTTTTTTTTAATTCTTTATTTGCTCTAGACAGAAGTCCTTTGTCTGAGGGACAGTTCACTAAGATTTTTTCCCAATTTGTAGGTTTTCTTTTCACTCTGCTGGAGATTTCTTTCGACATGCAGAAACTCTTTAATAAGACATGATCCCAGTTATTGATTTTAGAAAGTATTTCCTGTGTGATTTGATTCTTTTTCATGAATTCTCTACCTACCCCTATGTCTTCAAGATTTCTACCTACTTTGTCTTCCAACATATTTAGTGTTTCTGCTTTAATATTTAGATCTTTGATCCATTTGGACTTTAGTTTAGTACATGGTGATAGGTATGGTTCTAGTTTTAGTTTTTGGCATATGGAGAGTCAATTTTTCCAGCACCATTTATTGAAGAGACTATCTTTCTTCCAGTGGATGTGTTTGGCTCCTTTATCAAATATAAGGTGGCTGAATGTGTTTGTAGTTGTAGTTGTATCTTCTAATCTATTCCATTTATCTTCAAGTCTGTTTTTATTCAGTAGCATGCTGATTTTATTATAGTAGCTTTGTAGTATAACTTCAAGTCAGGGATTGTGAGGTCATCTATTTTGCTTTTGTAGCTTAGAATTGTCTTTGCTATTCTAGATCTCTTCGGGTTCCAGATGAATTTTAGGAGTGATTTCTCTAGATCTGTGAGGTATACTAGTAGAATTTTGATTGGAATTGTGTTGAATCTGTATAGTAATTTTGGGAGAATGGCCATTTTCACAATGTTTGTTCTTCCTATCCATGAACAAAGGATGTCTTTCCATTTTCTGAGGTCCTCTTTCATTTCTTTTTTCAGGGTATTACAATTTTCCCTGAATAGATCTTTTGCTTCTTTTGTTAGATTAATTCTTAAATATTTCATTTTGTTGGATGCTCTTGTAAAAGGTGTGGCTTCTTTTATTTCTCTCTCAGTGATTTTGTTGTTAGTGTATAGGAATGCTATTGATTTTTGAGTGTTGACTTTGTATCCAGCTACGTTACTGAATTTATTTATTATACCTAGGAGTCTTTCATTGGAGTTTTGGGGGTCTTCTATGTAGAGTCTCATGTCATCTGCAAATTATCATAATTTAAGTTCTTCTTTTTCTATCCTTACTCCTTTTATTTCTCTCTTGTCTAATTGCTCTGGCTAGTATTTCCAGCACTTTATTGAATAGGAGTGGTGATAATGGACCTCCTTGTCTTGTTCCTGATTTTAGGGTAAAGGCTTTCAGTTTTTGGCCATTTAGTATGATACTGGCTGTTGGGTTGTCATAGATGACTTTTATCATATTGAGTTAAAGACCATCTATTCCAATTTTCTGTAAGGTTTTTATCATGAATAAGTGTTGGACCTTATCAAAAGCTTTTTCTGCATCTATAGAAATGATCATGTGGTTCTTATTTTTGGATCTATTAATATGGTGGATGACATTTATTGATTTGCATATGTTGAACCATCCCTGCATTCTTGGGATGAATCCCACTTGGTCATGGTGTATAATCTTCTTGATGATTTGCTGCATTCTGTTTGCCAAAATTTTATTGAGAATTTTTGCATCTGTGTTCATTAGGGAGATTGGTCTGTAGTTCTCATTTTTGGTTTTGTCTTTCTCAGGTTTTGGCATTAGAATAAGTTTGCTTCCAGGAATGAGTTAGGGAGAATTGTTTCCCTTTCAATTTTATTGAAGAGTTTGAGAAATGTCAGCAATAATTCTCCTTTGAATATTTGTAGAATTCAGCATTGAATCCATCTGGACCTGGGCTTTTCTTTGTTGGTAGGGATTTAATTACATCTTGAATTTCATTAATTGAAACTGGGTTATTCCGCAGTTTTACATCTTCTTGATCCAGCTTTGGTAATTCATATGTTTCTAGGAATCTGTCCATTTCCTCTGTGTTATCAAGCCTATGAGTGTAGAGGTTTTCAAAGTAGGTATTGATGATCTTCTGTATTTCCACAGGGTCTGTAGTGATTTCACCCTTTTCATTCCTTATTGCATGAATTTGAGTTTTTTCTTTCCTTTTTTAAATAAGGTTGACTAGAGGCCTGCCAATTTTATTTATTCTTTCGAAGAACAAACTTTTTGATTCATTGATTCTTTGTATTGTTTTCTTAGTCTCTATTGTATTGATTTCTGCTCTGACCTTTATAATTTCCTCCCTTCTTTTGACTTTAGGCTTGACTTGCTCTTCTTTTTCTAGATGTTTGAGTTGTAGCATCAGGTTGTTTATTTGTGTTCATTCTGTTTTCCTGATGTGGGAGTTCACTGCAGTAAATTTTCCTCTGAGGACTGCTTTCATTGTGTCCCACAGGTTCCGGTAAGATGTATTTGTATTTTCATTTGCCTGCAAATATTGTTTAATTTCTTATTTAATTTCTTCTGTGACCCACTGATTGCTCAGGAGTATATTATTCAATTTCCATGTGTTTGTAGGGTTTTTTCAGTTTCTTTTGTCATTAATTTCTAGTTTTATGGTGCTATGATCCGATAACATGCATGGGATCATTTCAATTCTTTTGCATTTACTTAAGCATGTTCTGTGGGCTAGTATATGGTCTACTTTAAAGAATGTTCCATGTACTACTAAGAAGAATGTATATTCCAATATTTTTGGGTGGAACACTCTGTATACATCTACTAAGTGCCTTTGTTCACAGGTGTGATTCAGTCCTGTTATTTCTTTGCTGATTTTCTGTCCAGTTGATCTGTCCCTTTGTGTCAATGGCACATTAAGGTCTCCTGTTATAATTGTGTTATTGCTTATTTGATTTTACATTTCTGTTAATATTTGTTTTGTATAGCTGGGTGCTCCCAAATTTGGTGCATATATATTTAATATTTTTATCTCTTCCTCTTGAAATTTTCCCCTAACTAGTATATAGTGGCCTTCTTTATCCCTTTGGATCATTCTTGGTTTGAAGTTCATATTGTCTGCAAACAGAATAGCTACCCCTGATTTTTTAAGGGGATCCTGTTGCCTGGAGTATTGTTTTCCATCCTTTGACTTTCAGTCTATGAGCTTCCTTTTGGATTAGATGGGTTTCCTGTATACAGCATATGGTTGGTTGTTGTTTCTTGATCCATTCTGCCAGTCTGTTTCATTTAACTGGTGAATTGAGGCCATTTACATTAGTGGTTATAACTGATTTATATTGGTTTACTTTTGACAAGTTATCTTTCTGCTGTTGATTTTTTTACCTTTCCACTCTGTTTAATTGTTTGACTTGCTTAGTGTTTTTCTGCCTATATCTGTCTAGAATGTCTTTCAGTGTTCTTTGTAGGTTTGGTTTGGTGGTCATGAAGTTCTTCAGCTGTTCTTTGACATGGAAGTATCTTACATCTCCATCCATTTTGAAGGACAGTTTTTCAGGGTACATCAGTCTGGGTTGGAAGTCATTTTCCTTTAGGATCTGAAATCATGCTCTTCTTGATTTCATTATTTGTGTTGAGAAGTCTGCTGTGATTCTGTTAGGCTTTCCTTTATAGGTGATCTGTCTTTTCTCTCTAGCAACTTTTAATATTCTGTTCTTATGTTGGATTTCTGGGGTATTGATTATTATATGTCTGGGTGTAGTTTTCTTTTGGTTATGGTTATTTGGAGTTTTATATGCTTCACTGATCTGTATGTCAGTTTCCATTCTCATGTCTGGAAAATTTTCAGCTATTACTTCTGTAAATAGCCTCTTGATATCCTTTGTGTTGCCATCTTCCTTTTCATTTATACCTATCAATCTTATGGGTTTTTTCCTATGCATCATCTTACAGTTGTTGAATTGTTATTTCCTGGTTTCTTGTTATTTTCAAAAGATCTTTCTTTTCTTGTTCACTAGCTGCAATCTTGCCTTCGAGGTCTGAAATTCTATCTTCACTTTCATTGAGGTGGTTTTGCCAACTTTCAATGGAATTTGTGATTTCCTGTATATCTCTTTGAATCTGCTTCATGCATTCTGTTTGTTTCTTATATTCTTCATTCTGAGTTTTCATCTTTTTGCATTGTTCCTCTAATTTTTTAATGTCTTCTTTACATTTGTTCAGCATTTCATTCATTATATTTATCATTTCTTTTACCTGGGAGACTATTTCTGATTTGAGTTCTTTTATAGCTTTCCAAAGTTGCTTCTTTACTTCAGTTGATATCATTTCAGGCATTTCTGGTGTATGGCTTATATTTTCTTTTGTGTCCATGTTTCCTAGGCTTGCTTGGGTTCAGCTGGAAGTTTGAGATTGCATTTTGCTCTTTCATTTTGTCATTTCCTACGTTTCCGGATTTCAAGCAATGTTTCACAGCTTCCCCCATATGCTGAGAATCACCTGGCCCACTTTTGACTCCCAAGGCAGACAGCAGGCAACAACTAGCCGCTTGGAATTCACTGGACATGGCCCAGTTAGGCCCTTGGGGACTCCCATGTCACCTCTTATGATTTTAGATGTGGGGTGTGGTCTTACTGCTTGGGAGCAATGTTCCAAGGCTTCCCTGTGTTCTGGGTTCCAACCCACTATAAATTTTTAAATGTGTATATAAACCTGTTTTCATAGGCAGTATGTATTATAGCTAAAGCACACTGCTTATTAATTGAACAAGAAGTGTTTTAAATGTTTCATTATGTCAACTGATATAATCCTCACAAACATCTTATGATGTATATTTTATTACTAGCTCCATCTAACAAGAGGAAACTGAGACATAAGGATATTGCATAGTCCAGAAGTCTGACTTTGGAGTTCAAGATTGGAGACACTGTGCTTATCAAACATATTAGAATGTATTTATGAGAAAGAAAAAAGGATCATCAGAGTAGGGGAAAATGAAATAAAGTGAGAGCCTTATATAGATCAAGAATGGCATGGTAACATGGTACATTTTAGATGTATGTAATGATAATAATTCATCATAGGGAATTTGTATTCATACATGATTTGTCTTAATTCTTTTTTCCCATTCCATCCCCTTCCTTCAACCCCTCTTTCCCTTCTTATTTACAAAAGTCTTGTTTCCATTTTTATTTCTCCAGATTTTACTTATTTGATATTACATAAAATTTCTTCACTTTAATCTATTTAACACTTGTTTTTAATCTCTTTTTGAGTTATGTACATGAGTTTTTATATTTTCTTATGTTTTGTTCTTTTAAATTTGTTTGCTTTTCAAATCTATATAGATCTAGATCTTTAATCTGAATTTACTTTTGGTCTTTTACTCAGATCTTTAATCCGAATTTACTTTTGGTCTTTTATGCAGATCTTTAATTTGAATTTACTTTTGGTCTTTTGGTATGTACTTGGGGGGGTTCAGATTTATTTCTCCCATGTAATACCCCATAATCTATTTTTCTTTCCAGGTAGTATGTGTGGCCACCTCAGTCATATAGTCAATTTCTGAATAAACCTAGGTCTATTTTTCAGGAGTTGGTGAATGAATTTGTCTATTTGGATATTACATCATAGTTTAGAGAAGTGTTACATACTTTGTATTATGCATGTTAGGTAAGTTTATTTAAATCCTCAATTTTGACTTTTAATTTTAATTGCATTGAATTTTATATTAATTGGGGGAAATTAAAATTTTTAAAAATTAAGTTTACTGGTACATTTTAGGTATATATAATGATCACATTCATTATAGAAAATTTGAAACTATACATGATATAACGTGATTCTTTTCTCCCCCCATCTCCCATTCATTCTTCAATTCTTCTTCCCTTGTTTATTTACAAAAGTTTTGGTGCCTTTTGTAAAGTTACAGATTTTTCCACTGAACAGTTTTATTCATTCTGTACTACTTTCTTGATATTATTGTTTATTTTATTGCTACCGGCAGTGATTTTTAACTTCTTTTCCTGTCTTTGTATCTTTTATTTATTTTTCTCTACTTTATTGCATTGTCCACAGTTGACAGTTCATCTTGGATTATACTTTTACATAGCATCTGCTTATTTTTTCTTGTTTGTAGTTTAAAGACAAAGAGTATAAATCATCTCTGTTTATCTGATGTATGCTCTGGGTTTTTGTCATGTAGCCTTAATCCATGTTAAGGAATTCCTCTTTTTAGCTATCTGAGAATATTTAAGAATATTAAACACAGTGAGCTATAAGAAAAAAGAGACCATTTTCACCTTGACAGAGTTAACCATGTGATTTTTTCCCCTTCTAAGTCATTAATGTGTTAAATTGCATGGATAAACTTTAAACACTGTTTGGTTTCCAAAGACTCCATTTGATCACTATTGTATTTGTTGCACTACTGAAATAAATTGAATAACCACTTGTTTAGGATTTGTTAACTATATTCACAAAAAGAATGAGCCTAAAATTTTCTAAGTCATTATTTTCTTTTTATTATTCTTGTGCTGCTTGTTAGAGAATTCAGCATAATTCCCTATAAAAGGAATTATATTTTTTATCATGATATTTTGCCTTTTTTTCTATCTTTTAAATTTTATTCTGCCTTTCTATTTTTCTTCTTCTTTTTTTTTTTTTTTTTGTACTGGAGATTAAACTCACAACCTTGTGCTTGCCAGGCAGGTGCTTAGACCACTGAGCTAAATCCCCAGCGGCCTTTCTATTTTTATTTATTTATTTGTATTGGAAATTGTATTTAGGACTTTACACTTGCTAGGCATGCACTGTGCCACTGAGCTATATCTCTGGCCCTATTCTTCCTTGTTGAATTGAGTACTTATCTCATCTTTTCTAATTTCCCTTTTTATTTTACGGTCCTCTGGAAAAAGGTGTTAGTTTACTCAAACCCTAATTTGGTCTTCCCCATCTTTACTAAGATATGATAAATTGGAATCACCAAAAATTATGACTATGGATTATTTTTGCTGTAGCTTAGATTTTGTTTTGCCATAAATATCATAAGTTTGGCTTCAGTTTAAAGAAATCTAATTTGACTCATGTCCTTTTGTAAGTTATGTGTTTTTTCCCTTTAAATTCTCTAGATTTTTCTTTGTCATATGTATTCCTAATTTTCACTGTTATAGATTTAAACAGGAGTCTTTTTTCCCATGTATTCTGTTGGTCATTTTGACCTTAAGTCTTTCAGTGGCTCTAATCCAGGGAAATTCTTAGTCATTACAACTTGTAAATATTCCCATGCCTTTCTGTACTTTATTCTCCCCTTTGAGACTCATTTTATCCAGAATACGATTTCTAGTTCTATTATCCATACATCTTATTAAATTTTCAATTTATATTTTCATCTTATCATTTACTGATATCTTCTGGGAGAGTTCCTCAGTCTCATCGCCATCATCTCAGTCCATCATTCATTCACTGAATCCTTTATTTAGATTGTTACAGTTTTCATATAGAGCATCACCAGCTGGCACTTGTTTTTGACCTATGGTTTTCATTTATGTAATGAGATCTATAGTTGGGGCTACCTTGTCTTCTTGTACCTACTAGCTTCTCTTCAAGCCCATATGACATGGGGACCACTTTACTATTGATCCACTGACCTCCAGCTGGTATTGAACAACTGTTATTTTCTGCTTTGAAGAGGTAACATGAGTGAGAAAAAATTCTGTATTCTTGCCTCAGTGCTGCCTGGTTCTCCTCTAATTTGGGTCACTGGTCACCTTTTACTTCTTCAAGAATTTCTCATAGCTTTACACAATTTGGTAAAATCTATTCACCTTTCTCTAATGTTTATTGTATTTCCAAGGTTAAGGACTTGAAGAAAAGTAGTAGATCCAGTGGGTATGCAACCTTATTAGGAAAATAAACTAACAATGATTTCATAAACTTTTTTTTCAGAGCATGAAGGCAGAATACATTTTTTTGGGAAAGTACCTTCTCATTTTAGGATGTAGAAGAATATTTAAATGTAAAAAATCCTTAGGAAACTGTTCTCACAGGAAAATAAGAAAATGGAGCCTTACAAGCAATGAATAGGGTAGAAGCAAAGAGCTCTCCCCCACACAATCCTCTGAAAGTTGGTAGTCTCCTTGTTCCATCTTACCACTGCCAAGAGCTGAGCACAAAGATGCTACATTCAATCACATCCACCTTCCCTTTCATTTTAAAGACGAAAATAATTCTTTCACTTATTTACCTTTTTGCATTCTTTATTTGCTCATTCCTCAGAATCAACCTACCGACACCAAGCAACCATCGATGATGAAGTTGTTTCCATGGAGATCCTAGATACCGCTGGTCAGGTGAATAGAAATTCAACTAAAATATTTTCCACATCAAATAAAAATATAGCTACATAATATGAGCAAAATTTCCTCAACTTTTGTATGCCTACAAACTTGCTTCTTCTGTTAGCTAGCTACCTTATAAATCATTGTATTTCTAACAGCCTGTATCATACATTCTAATATAAAACCTCCCACAGTTAAGAGGATTTTGAATATCCTATAATATTGACATGTCATCTGGGTTAGGGTATCTCACCTATATTTTGTGGCATGGAAACACATTAATACATTTTCATGGCAAAGGATGTTTTGAAATGCTCAGATAAATTTAAACAAATACTAGCTGAAAAAATTCTCAGAGCCTCTAATGTGTTTATGAGTGAGGGGAATCAAAAAGAGAAATTTGGTATTGTATTTTACTCCAAAATTCTATGACCATATAAGCTTGTTAGTTTCAGAATTCAGTGCTTTATTTTGGAAATCTCTCTTGGAATATTGTTTTATAAATCCACTTTGAGGTTAGTCTGATCTGATTACAAAAGTGTTCATAGATAGCTTTAGTTTCCCAAAATAGAAGTGAACACTGGAATAGCAGCTAATCTGCAGGTTTCCATGCTGCTGCATCAGTGACCTGTGACCCAAGGAGACACAAATTCAATTGTTTAACACAAAAAATGTCCTTTTCCATTTTGTTGTTGCTTTCTTGTGCTCTGACTTTTATGAAGTGTTGACAGTGTCCAGAAATCATATAAACCTGTGAAGGTGATGATTTTTTAAGCCATACATGCTACCTTCCTGTGAAGAATTTACACTTCTTTGAGAATCACTTCAAATGAGTTTCTGTCTTTATTGTATAGCATAACGTCTTTGGGTTACTGAGATTGAAAAAAAAAAAAGCAAAACTTTTATTTTAAAGTTGGACTCTGTGCAGCTTTTTTCTGTCCCTGTGGGCTAATTGTCAATTACCTAAACAGACAAAAGCAAATAAAAGCAAAAAGTCTCGTTAAATTTTGGCATTAATAATTGCTTAATTTGGGCTTTCATACCCAAAGTGTGGGTTAAAGACTATTTACTTGGTAACAATTTATTAATTCCTTTATTGTAATAAAAGTCTTAAAGCTGATATTCTCAACTGAATTTATACTTTATAGTTCTTAAGGACCACAGATTTAATGACATGGCAAGAAAAAAATTTAAAGTCTGTGATTGGAAATTTTTCAGTTCTCTGAAATACTTTTCTGGAAGTAACTAATGCTTTCATTTCAAGGTGATTGGAGAAAATAAACTTGTATAGCTCAAAACCAAGGCATTTAATAAAATTGGATACAAAGGATAGTATTTAAGGACTATTACCACTATTAGCAGAGTCTATATATCATGATTCCCTCTAGGACTGCTAACTATTAGTTTTCTTTGCCAACAGGAAGACACCATTCAGAGGGAAGGCCACATGCGATGGGGGGAAGGCTTTGTGCTGGTCTATGACATTACAGACCGAGGAAGTTTTGAGGAAGTGCTGCCACTGAAAAACATTCTAGATGAGATCAAAAAGCCCAAGAATGTGACTCTCATCTTGGTTGGAAACAAAGCTGACTTGGACCACTCCAGACAAGTGAGTACGGAAGAAGGGGAGAAGCTGGCCACGGAATTGGCATGTGCTTTTTATGAGTGCTCTGCCTGCACAGGTGAAGGGAACATCACAGAGATCTTCTATGAGTTGTGCCGAGAGGTGCGTCGCAGGAGGATGGTGCAGGGAAAGACCAGGAGGCGCAGCTCCACCACGCACGTCAAGCAAGCCATCAACAAGATGCTCACCAAGATCAGCAGTTAGGCACCGCTGGGCTTGCACAGGCCCTCCGAAATGATCTGGGTCATGGGAAACACTCTCTTGCCCTTTTTCTTCCCTTCCAAAAGTGAAAAAAAGGTGTTCACTCCTTGTGTTGACTATAGGACATGTTTGGGCTTCCCATCATCCAGGCCTCCCACTCACTTGCCTGGAAGTTTTAGAGTGTTTGTACACAATTCTAGTGCTGATAATTTCTCCCTTTCCTGCTTGCATAAGATCCACTGTAATGTAGTTTGAATATGTAACCACCAGAGATTCTGAAATGCCAGGGTTTGCATTAAGCTATTTTTAGGTATCTCCACCTTGGTTAAATAAGTTGAAGTCTTTTCAAAGGCATTTCAAACTTCAGTTTCTTGTCAAAGACTACAGATGATCATCAAAAGCATCTGAGAAAGCAGAAAGTACAGTAAAACAGCAGAAGGGAAGCTGAGTTATTAGAGCAGGTAATAGAACTCTAGTTCCTATTTGAAGTGAGGATATTCTGAAATAAACCATGCAGGTTTTCTTTAGTCTTTTAGTTTGCTCTTAAATTGAAACATGTCCTCATTAAAGTGTCTCACTGTAACTAAGAGTGCATTTCTATTTGAGCTGGTTCTTTCAATGACATATTGATTGTTACAGCCCAATTCTTCCTCCTTGGCTCAAATAAGATTTTAATTATACAAGAGGCAGTAGAACTGAAATTCAGACTCTGCTAGGGCTTTTCTCCCTAAGTCCAGGGTGTTGTAAAATATTAGGAATCTTTTCACCAAATCCTGACTTTACTTCCTGCTAGCAGAGGAGTTAGAATTAGAGACTTCTAATTATTTCTTATTTTGTTTACCAACTTAATCAGAAAAAAAGAACCAGTCTGAACAACAGGATAATTAAAAATAAATCTAAAGTAACCCTCCTTTAGGAAGCCAAGTCTCTATGCCAATCACAGTCAGAAAAAAATAACGTCTTATTCATTAAATTAACCATGTGACTTTCTTTAACATTTTGAATACATTAATTCATTTAAGAGAATTCAGAAAAGAATGGTTTATTAAAGTTCACATTACCTGAAAAATGTGTATAAAATTGATTCTAGTACTGTGAAAGTACCATCTATAACTGAAAAACTATGGTTTTTTTCCCTCCCTATTATGCCCCCATATATCAAGATTTGGGCACTTTATTTTAGAATAAAATATATCTTTTACATATGTATGTATTTATAAATGCATAGATATATGTATAAAAATTTGTAAGTGTTGGAAGCTTTAATTCACCAATGTATTTTAACAACTTGGTGTAATTGACTTTATTTTACGTGACTATAATAAAAAGCATAATTTTCAAATTATGTCACTTTGGACAGTCTTTCTTGTAATAACATGAATAGTTAACAAATTTTAGGAGAGGCTTGAGGGATCAATTGAAATGTAGAATTGAAAAATCAGTGAATCTATTGAAAAGTAGTTTCTCTTGATAATAATAGCTGCTACTATTAGAACATCTAATGCTACTTTAGGTACATTATATATTATCTCACCAAATCCCCACAATAACCCTATAAGAAAATAGTATAGTAATCATAATAGCAGAGTTGAAGATATTGAGCCAGAGTAATTTAGCTGAAAGTATTGGCTAATTTAACCACACAGTTATTTGATGGGTAAACCCAGGATCTGAACCCAGAAGATCAAAATATCAGACTCCAGAGCCCTAATTAGTATATTATATATATTAAATATATGTGCTAATATAGTTCTGATCCTTGAGTTGTGGGTTGAAGGTACAAAATTGATAATTTAGGGAAGAATTGCCCTTTATTTTTTCATTTATTCATTAAAAATATTTATGTCTGTGTCAGACACATTTGACCCTTTGTTCAATGTGAGCCTTACAGAATGTATGAGAACAATGAAAGAAAGAAGGTGAAAACATTCTCAACAAAGGAAATAGCATGGAACCAAAATAAGCAAACATGAAATTGATGGAGAGTGTGGTAATTCAAAGACTTTAGAAGCCCACATATGCCTTTTTTAGAGAAAAAGAATGTAGCAGAATGAAGATTTGAAAGAAATAAAAAGTAACAGGATAAAAACATGGAAAATATGTCCAAAATTTGTATTCTTACAAGTAACTACTTATTAAAGGACCAAGTTAGTAAACTGAGCTCTGATTTACCTTCAGAAATGTCCATGTAAAAAATGTAGCTGGAAAAGAAACAAGGAAACTTATTTTTGAAATTTATCAACTTTATTTTTTCATGTCTGTGCTGAGAAATATAGTTTGGCCAGTTGTTATTAAAAACAAGCTCCTGAGGAAAGAATCAAGTACTTGAGTGTTACCCTTGAGTTAAAAATTAAGGAGGCTGAGCCTCTCCTGGTGAGTCAGCACCATTCACAGACCAGCAGTAGAGAGAACAAAGGACCCATCAACAAGCAAACCCAGCCTGGGAATCAGTGGAATCCCTGCTGGACTGGAACAGCCAGACCCTAGGCTCTTCTGGCATGTGAGCTAGCAAAGAAGAAATACCATCCCACTCCCACCCCCCCAACCCCTTGTAAGCAACCGGTTTTTCCGGAGAAACATAGACTGTGATGATACAGATGAAGGTGAAATGTGATGAGATGCCTGTGGTGCTTTGGTGTTACACTAACATTGCAGGTCTAGGGCCAGTGGTCTGATCATGGGTTCAGAGGATAGTGGTACAGTCTGACATCTAGTGGGGCTCTCCTTCTGAGGGTTACAGCCATTGTTGATTCCCTATGGTCTTGTTTTCAAAATCTTATATCATTTTCATTGTTTTGTTGGGTTCGGTTTTATTCTTTTTTGTTTTGTTTGATTATGTCAAATCCAATGGCAGGGACAGCTATTTCAAAGGTAGCAAGAAATATTATGGTAGCAATTTTGGATTTGGCTTGTTTTGAAGTCCTTTGTTGCATTCATTGTCTTGTTTTTATTGTTTGTATTGTATTATTCTGTTCTGTTTGATTTTTACTGTGTCAGAAGTTATCTGCAGCTATCTTGAAGGCATCAAAAGGCATTATGGTAACTATTGTTGATTTCATAATATTTTTATACCTGCATCTCTTACACTGGTTTGTTTTGATTAGTTTTGTTCTGTTTTAATCATCTTTAAAAAAAAAACTAACAAGGCTGAATGCACAGATAGCAACATCAGTAACTGCTTGAGACAGAAGAATACCAGTTCAGACCTGCTACAAATGCTAGAACACTGACATAAATTCCAGCTGGTAATTATATAAGAACATGAGATTACACAAATTATAATCATTCATCTCATGCCCTAGGCAGCTCCACATACAAAGGTTATAAACAAGTTAATATTACTAGTTGCTTAGAAGCTTAATTTCATTTTCACGAATGCCAGCGATACTAGGCTCATTTAGTGAACAGTGTAAACATGCCTCTATTTTCAGTATTAAAAGTATATCGTTCATTAGCCATGATGAAATAGGAGTTAGATTACTCTACCCTTGCATATCAAGAACTAGACACAAGTAAACAAAATTTGAAGTGTAACAAAAATATGATAAATTTTTAAATTAAAATTTATTTCAGTAAAATACACATTGCCATTAATCCCTATCTAAACTCTCTCTCTTGAACGTTGAACACACTTACAATTCTGGCCACTTTCTGAAGCAGTTCTGGAAGCCCTCCTGCATGCCTGTCTTTTTGGGCTACCTCAATGTGCAGAATCAAAACACTTACAGTAATTTTTGTCAAATAAGAACATTATGGTGTGTGATTATTCACCTTATTCACTGAATCTGGTATCTTGCCACTTCTGACTGTTCCCCAAAGTCAAAAAGACAATGAGAGGCAAACATTTTTAATCAAAAGCCATTACATCAAAAGCCGTTACAGCATAATCAAAGAAACTCAGGGACAAAGACTTCTAGAAGTAAGACTTCTTTAAGTAAGACAAATAATACAATGAATGTTTTTTGATGTGAAAGGAAGTATTTTGAGGGGTATTAATGGCAATTACTGTAATAATTTTAAAATTTTTATTTAAACACTTACCATATGTTTTATCATATGTTATCTTATATACATGGCAATGGATTTCAGACACTGAATAATAAACAACAAAGTACTTTGATTCCCTGATTAAAGGAAGGCAAATGAAGCAAATGCCTATGATTCCTGTTTACTACCAAGTAGCAGATTTCAAAAAAGCAGTACAGCTAGGAATTACTTAAATAGAGCCTTGTGGTCTCACTGAGTTGAAGAGAGAAAAAAATCAAAGTTTGAGGGGGCCAAGTTTATAAGAATTTGCGGGTTAGAATAGCTGAAGGGAGGAATCTTAATAAGGAGAAAACCCTAGAGATATGTGAAAAGATTCCTTTAGTTTTTGACTGAACACAGTACAGATAAATGTATGATGAAGGGAAACTACTCAGTGTTGAACTAAGAAGCACAGAGAAAGAGATCAAACTTCGGGGGAAGTATACATAGAACTAGGGAGAGTTTGTATTCCCACTAACCATACTGAAAAGTCTTTGTCATATGCAAGTAGTACACAGGAACTCAGGAAGAGCTGTGTTATATACAAAACATTAGGAGAATGTCAGATTAGTTATAAGTCAAAATTATGACTAAGACATTATTTATTAATTAATTAATTATTAATTAATATTTATTTATTTATTATAAATTTATTTATTAATTAATATTAATTGTGAGTCTAAATTATGAGAATTCATTTACTCTAACAAAAATTTTAAAAGTTTAAAATTGATCAAAATGAGTCCAAGTAACTTAATTTTGAGCTAGGAAAATATCTAACATACTATACAAAAGTATATTTAAAAATCCTATACCCAACAGGATTAAGACTTATAATGTCTGGCATCCAGCCAAAACTTGCTATGCACACAAAGCAAAGGGCAAATATGTCCCATAAGTAGAATAAAATTCAATCAGTAGAAATAGACCAAGAAACAACAGACGCTATCAACATCAAACAAGAGAATTAAAGAATTATTATAAACATTCTCCATATGTTTATGAAGGTAAAGAAAGATGAGAAGTGAACATAATGAAGACAGAAATAAAAGCCACAAATAAGCTCAAATGTAGCTTCAACCTGAAAGGATAATATACTGAATGCAGCTAATATCTAATCCTACCCTGAAGAAATGAGCAGTCAGCTTGATGACATGGCAATAGAAACTGTCCCAGTAAAACCCTGAGAGGGAAAAAACTTACAAAAAACAAACAACAACAACAAAAACAGCACTTGGGACTGTTGGGAAGAAGAACTGAGCAGTCTAATAGAACTTCCAAAACCAGTAAAGGAGGTTGATGGTAGAGAAGAAAAAAGAAAGGAAGGAAGGAAGGAAAGAAGGAAGGAAGGAAAGAGAGAAAGGAAAGAAAGAAAAAAAGAAAAAGAAAGAAAGAAAGAAAGAAAGAAAGAAAGAAAGAAAGAAAGAAAGAAAGAAAAGCACCAAAAAAAAAAACCCAAATGATAAACTCTCAGATCCAAGATATTCAAAAGGCCCCAAGGAGTAGAAATACAAAGAAAATAATAACATGGTATGTCAAAATCAAATTGCTGAAAGACAGTAATAAAGAGAAAATTTTAAAAGCAAGGAAAAATACACCATATGCAATGGAACAAGAATTAGAATGATGGTCAATCTCATTTTCCCAACTATGCATCCCAGAAGGCATTGAGGTAGTGTATTTAAATTATTGGAAGAAAGAAAAGGCACTTTAGAATGCTTTCCAAGTAAAAATACTTTCAATAATGAAGTAAAAATAAAAATTTTCTTATGTGATAAAATGGACTAATACAACTTGTTACCTGCAAATTTATACCATCAGACAGGTTAACAGATATTTATTAGGCAAAAAGGAAATATACAGATGGTAAAGTAGATAAATACAAAGAATGAACAGCACTGGAAATGCGGTGACTGCCCCTGCCTGGAGCTGGACGGTCTCTTGCATCTCTGGAAAGGACATCTCGTCAGATCATTGCTGTGAGGCCATTTTGCTGAGCAAGACTTCATGGAAACTGTTTAAAATAAACGTCTAATATCTCAACATAGGTTTTCAATGTGCATCTTTTCCAGACTTTAAATAGGATATCAATATTTTATTCTAAAGTAATAGTTTATTTAAATTCTCCTTGTTTTTGTTCTATTTCAGGCTCCCTGTCCTCAAACTTATTCAGCCAACAGAGACTCATAACAAAAGAATGTGTCATTTTATTCCCTTATGAATTGAAAAAATATATTTTATTTCTTAGGAAACTGCAAATGAGCTTTTAGAGCTTTTTGAGTTTGGACTGTTTGTGTGTGTGTGTGTGTGTGTGTGTGTGTGTGTGTGTGTGTGTGTGTCCATCTGTCCTGAAAAGGTTTTATGAGAATAGAAAACAACTTGGTTATTTTATAAAGAGTACTTTTAAGACTTCAAAACTTCAGTGTTTTTAACCTAGAAAAATCTCCGTGAAGGATTTTTGATGCTCCTTTATGATTTGTGAGAGCCTGTAAATATTGGTCATAAAAGCTTTCGTCCTGCCACTCTATCTTCTCTTAATTTGAGAAGCAATGAGCTTATTGCAAAAAGCAAGTTAGTGCATTGAAACAAATACAGAATGTTGATTGCATCTACTCCCTGAGCTTTTGAGTCAACCTATGCCCCAGTAGAGCCCAACTTAAAATTTATACTCCTGTCACTTGACTTTTGGAATGTTGGCTGCAATTTCCTTTGGAAATAAAGTTGTAAATATCTGGGCTCCCCAGCTAGTCCTCAGCAGCCTGCTGAACCCATACATAATGAAACTGTTTTCCTTAGGGAACATATAGAGATCCCTTTCCCATCCTCATCAATGTCTGGGAGGTTTAGATTTGTAATCCCATGGAAACATTATTGGAGTTCTATCAAGTTAATGTCAGTCTACCACTTCCGGTACAAACCATGGCTAGAATAAGGACTCTAAAACATATTTATCATTATGGGTGACTAAGGGATCCTAAGTCTAACCATGATGAAGGTTCATCAGAAAAAAGGCCTCAACCCAGGGTTTGACCTAGATTTTATTCATTAGAGAAAAATGGGTGGCATGAGGATGAGTGACTGTGAGAATGGCAGGGGGTACATGAGTCCTGTCAGCTGGGCAATGTAGGAGGCCTGAAAGCACCTCTGCAATATGCAGAAGAAGGATATGCAGAAAGACCAATCTGCATAGCACAGTTGGGGTGGCATTTAATGTGTAGGTGGTGGTGCTTCAGTTCTGATGTGCAAACTTTTTCTGCCCTGTGAGGTCATAGCCTCTTGCTTTGAGGCTGAATCCAGTGGACAGCCCTGGAGCAGTGTCCAGCTCAACCGTCTGGCTCAACCATATTTAGAGAGACACTGGTGCAGAGAAGCAACAACTGTCACCTAGCTTCAAAGATTACTCATCAGCACCTGAGCCAGCCCTATTTACATTGCTTAAGAGTCAATTGAAGGGAAAAGGAACTACATATCAGTACATGGAGAGAGGGTTAGGTACAGCCAAGGTGGGGTAATGGTTGCTCTTTATTCACGGAGAGTAATCCAGGTGACCCTCCACAGGAATGCATTAAACTTAACTTTTCAAAAAGGTGAAATATGTTTTTGGCATCCCGTCATCCATCCTATTTATCTCCAGTATATTCAGGTAACATTTCCTTGTGCCCTTGGTTATATACCTTCTTTGAAAAGAAGGTCAAATTAGGGGTTTTTAAAAGAAGATGATTAGTAATACTAATCAGTTAGTAATACTAACTGATGATGTTTCCGAATAGCCCAGAAATATGAAAGAAGACATTTTAAGAATAACAGAAGAAGCATACATACACAAAACAAGCACAGTCAGGAAGAGCTCCTAAGTATTACCTTAAGCCTACAACAGATAAAAGTGATTTTATGATTATTTAATTTACTAGTATTTGCTAAAGCAACTTTCTTGGTCTATAGACTTGATTGGATATCATTAAGAAAACAAATAAGCAAAAAGATTCTTTCCCACGCCAATTTGTCAAATAGTAGATAAACTTAAGTAAAGCAAGTTTCATTACAGCATAACTTCTTTGAGTTTTCAAGAGGCTAATAATGAAAGCTGCAGAGCAGTAGAGGGGATCTAGAAGGACAGTACTACTTCTACTTGCTTGATTATGGTGGTACATCTAGCAGGAATCGTGTTCTGTGAATTATATTTTGAGAATAATATTCTCATTTTACCCTCAAAGAATCTCTATTATAGTTTGCATTCAGTTGAATCTATCTCCCAAGGTTCATGGGCAGAAAGCTTGGTCTCCAGGGTGGTACCACAGAAAGGTGGTAAAACTTTAAGAGGTGATGCTTAGGGAAATCTGTGAGGTCACTGGGAAAGTATGTCAGAAAGGATTAAGGAAGTTCTCAGGGGATCCTGCTTAGTTCCCAAAAGATCAGGTTTTCAGAAAAAGACAAAGCATGGCCTCTGAATTTCTCTTGTTTCTTGTCTCTTCCAAAGGAACTTCTCTTATTCAAACTCCCACTATGATACCATCTGCCATGCTGTGATGAGTGCAGATGGCCCTCACCAGGGGCCACCAAATCTCAAATTTGCAATCTTCAAAATTGTGAGCCAAATGAGTCATCTTTCTTTATAAATTACCCAGTATCAAATATTCTGGTAAAGCGACAGAAGACTAAAACAATCTCTTTTAAATCATTAAAGCATTTCTTGAATAACACCAAAAATGGGGAATTCTCTGCTTTATAGGAAGTTTCCTCTGGAGTACACACTATTCTTTTGAAGTCATGCTGCTCAATAAAAATATAATGGAGCTGGGTGTAGTGGTGCATGGTAAGCCCAGCACTCTGGAGACTGAGGCCGGAGGAACGCTATGAGTTTGAGGCTAGCCTGGGCTCCACTGTGAGTTCAAAGCCCGCCTGAACTACGTAGTGGGACCCCATTCAAAAAATCAATCAATAAAATACATAATGTGCACCATATATGAAAGTTAAAATTTTCTACTTGTTACAGTGTTTATTATTAATTGCCTAAATTTAAAGTATTTACATTTAAAATAGTTACATTTTTAAAAAAGGAAAGGGCCGGGGATTTAGCTCAGTGGCATAAGCACCTGCCTGGCAAGAGTTAGGTCGTGAGTTTGATCCCTGGTACCAGAAAATAAAAATAAAACATAAAATTCAAAAGGAAAAACATAAATACATTTTAATATGTTTTATTTAACCCACCACCTCTAAGAAGTTATCATTACAATATATAATCAATATACACATTACTAGTTCAGGAGATATTTCACTTTTTTGCATCATATATTTGAAATTCAGTGTGTATTTCATGCTTATAACACATCTGAATTTCTACCAACCATATTTCTAGTGTTCAATAGCCATAGGAAGCCATATGGCTACTCCAGTGGCTACTGCATGGAACAGTGCAACTTTAGACTACTTTACCATCTATAGGGCTGACATCCTTGATTTCAAACAAACCCAGTCACTAGAAATTGGAAATTAGAATCCTGGAATTTTAGAAGTGAGAGTGTTCTCAGAAATCATCTCATATAATATTCTCAAATCTGTAGCAAAATAATGAACCAGTGATGTGACCGGAATGTATATCTCTCACAGTTGGGTTACACTGTCTTGGTTCTGTTATTCTGAATTATTTTAAAATTTTATCATTAATATTTGAACTATAACAAGAATTTCTCACTGGCTCTTAAAAAGATCACTAGAGAATTACCCTTAAAATGGAATACCTCCAAAAAATTAATGCATGGTGTGGTTTTTTTTAAATACAGTTTGCAAACACATTTTCCAGACTATATCCACTACAAAAATGATACCACCTGCTTGTTTTTAATGCAAACATAAAAAACAGGGCATATTAAAGTGATACTGTTGTCTATTGCTACAATTCAATTCCATGAAGTACTAAACCAGCAGTGCAGATATATATAAATTCGTATTGCACAAGAAATTATTAATATACTTTCACTTCTTTCAAGATAAGAGATATCCAGATTCAATTTATCACCTCACTTTTTAATCCCAAAGCTAAACTACACTACTTATAACTTGAATTTTAAGATTCACTTTGCTAAATTGTTTCTGTCAACTCAATCTAGTGAACCTTGCAGAAAAAATGGAAACATGAAAAAATTAAGTTGTTTAATAGGTAAATTAAGATTTCATTATCTACATGGACATTATAAAACAATTTTTTCTGTAGAAGATTGGAGAATTTCATGATTTTGACTTTTTGCTAATACTGTCTCTAGTTTTCTAACTTATTTATTACTATAATTTTGAACCATAATCAATATGTTCCTAGGTCAACCAGTGTACCAAATGAAAGCCTTTTTTCTTATCAAAAAAGTCATTCAATCAAAGGATAGGTAAGAACAGTGCAGGGAAAGCACTCTCCATCCTGGATTTTCACAATGACCAAGAGCAAATAAGCGATACACTGTTTTGATAATCTTTCCAGTTGAAAGAACTTAATGATTAATCAATGCCTTTAGCTATCATCTTGACTACACTAAAATTGCATCTGCTACAAGGGAGCAGAAGTTATGCTAAACAAATGTTTGATTCTGATAAATGATCTGACCATTAGTCATTATGAACAATTAGTTCATAATGACCATTAGGCATTATGACCATTATGATCATTAGTCATTATGAATAATTAAAACAGGGTAGAACTCAACAACTGTAATTACTGAGCAGCAGGACACTAACCATACAGCTCTACATGAATTCCTATTGCCCTAAAATTGGGCTACACACCATGAACCTGCCACATGCTCCCACAGCATTGCAAGTGAGGTTCTTGCTAAAGAGTCAAGCGTATAGCATGGGGGAATACATAAATACATTAACAAGTGGTCCTTTCTCATGTGACCATCTTGTGCAAAACTTTTTGGAGCACGCTAATAGTAAGGTATCATCCTCCATCTCTACTCTAAATCGAAGGCTGGGAGACTGTAAGAATCCCTTTCTGCTCTAATACAACTAAGGGCTGTAGTCTCTGTGGCAATGTTTCTTTAAACTTGGCCCATGAGGTATTTCCAGCAGAGTCATCTAGGAACCTTCTGTAAAATTCCCACCAGAATGTGTGGGAGTGGAGCCCATTAATCTGTACTATAATAATTCCTTAAGGGATAAATATGTGCTTGAAAGTTCAACCACTTCTGCTGTAGGACCAAAGAGGATAAGAAATCAAAGTCGAATATATCACATACCTATTTTCTGAGGAGTTTGTGGACCTTGAGGGGAGGAGTTATATCTAAAACGTGATTGTTTTCAGCCAGTCTATAGAGAAATATGTAATACATTCACATCACTGTGCCAGAGCCATAATTGACCAAAGTCCTTAATTTATCCCTTTGACAAAAGCACCTAAAAGGTTTTTTATAGCTCCTAGAGATTGAATAAGCCATATTTACAATGAAACTTTTCATCTCCAACTTTATACTATCTGCTTAACTAAAATGGCATGAATAATGCAAGACACCATCATTTACTAAAATGCCAAAGTCTCTCTAAGCACCTTGTTAATATGTATTCCAGAAAATATATTACCTTGACATTCATTTGTCAGATTCCTTTAATGGGACATCACTCTTAAATTGAACAGAACTACATCCGAAGCATGAGGAATGGTAAAAAGCCAATACACCAATTTTTAATGCCCCAAAGCAGCTCGCCAGGGGGTCAGCATCTCTCAACATCTGTAGATAGTCAAACTACCAAACACCCTCAGGGATATCCTATCCTATGTGGAGCATCATCTCTACATTTAAAATCATCTTTCTAGGGGAAGCTGTTATGGTTGATACATTCTGTCAACTTGAGCAGTTTAGAAGTTTAACTAAGAAAAAGAGAGAGGGTCCTTAGTTTTTAACACCTTCAGCCTGTGGAAGGAGTGTGTAGGGAGATGGAGTGAGTGCCCCGGTGGGGAGGAGGATAGCCTGTTTACAACCTAAGAAAGAAAAAGAGGCTTGCTCCACTACCCACCTTTTGTCCTTGCCGTTTTTGCTGTCTTCCTTCCCTTTGAAGCATTGTCCCTCAACCATGCCACCCTGCCTTAGAGCCAGCTGATTATGGACTGAAACTTCCCCAAACTGTGAGCTAAATAAACTTTTCCTTCCTTAATTTTGGGTGTCAGGTATTTTGGGTCTCAGAAACAAGAGACTTTCTAAGACAGAGTTTATATTTTTCACAACTCTTTTCATGGCCAGGGAAATGGCCTCCCATGATTAGGCTGTAACTTATGCCTATAACACAGCTTTTGTATCTATCTCTTTATAGCCTAGGTTTTTCTTAAGTTCAATTCTAGAAACTATTTTAAGGAAATAAAATAATGTAGCTAATACTTAATACAAAACGGATTAACTTAATTCTCATAAAAATAGAAACCAAAGTAAAAGGAAGCCATGTACTTAATAATAAAGGATTTGCTTAAAATTGAAGTCTAGGTAAGTACATTTTCTAAAGACATTGAAATATTATTGAAAAAGTTTTTAAGACATAGAAAAGTGCTTATGAGTTTATTAACGTATAAAAATGATACATATTATACAGATAAATCTCAAGTAAAAACTATGTATAAGAAAAAAATACCAAGGAGAATAAAATGCCAGTGAAGTAAGCAATCTTTTACTAGCTTATGACTAGTTTAGGTTTCTGCCCAGTAACCTGCATGTACATAAATTTGAAGTTAAGAAAAATGGTTATAAGGCTGGGGATTTAGCTCAGTGACATAAGTGCCTGCCTGGCAAGTGCTAGGTCCTGAGTTGGATCCCTGGTACCAACAACAACAACAACAAAAAATAGTTACTGATGTTATTAAAATTTAGGTTGAGAAAAGTGTTAATAGGTGTTATTTTAGAATGCCATTGAAAAATTCACCATTTCAATGACTTTCCCCCGCTCTTTATTCTTTTCCTTCTTCGTACTCTATGATTCATTTATAATAACTCCTATGTGACTTCTATTGTGGTGATTTAGGTTTATTGTTGATCTCCTGAATCAGATCATCATTTGCTTAATTATAAGGATTATACCTTATTTTGCCATTGGTTTCTGTAGCCCTGAGCACCTGATACTCAGAGGCACTTTCTTGTATTACTATGGCAGTGTAAGTGCTATAGCTCTAATCTTCATTTACTATAGTTCCGATCTTCTATATAAACAAGCTTCTTAGGTTGTGAGTAGTGACTAAAAGAAAATTTTAAATAAACCAGCTTCTGACCCATTAGAAGGAGATATCAGCTACCTGGATATAAATTGAATCTCTGGTTAAACATCCTTATTCTTTCTAGAAAAGAGTGGGAGGAGGGAACAGCATGGAAGAGCTAGAATTACAGCTCAATGCCAAAGGCAACCTTCAGCTCAGGAACATGTGATCAGTGATCTTTTCCCAAGATGAAAATGTTGCTTGCCATTTAATATCTCATCTCTGCATCTACAGTCACAACCAACACTTGGTTGTGATCCCTGATTCTATCTGTGACTACGCAGAGCCAAAATCACCAGCATAAATCTGTCCAGTTAGTAAAGCCAGTTATTTGCATCTTTAGAACTCAAAATAAAACAGTTGTTAAGACTTCAAAAGCAGTAGTATCTGAGGCTAGCAAATTGATCTGTAGTCTTGTTTTGCTAAAACATGACTTTAAACGTAAACTTTTAAGTAGTTGAATTTGGATATAAACAACTCATATTGCAGGAGTCCATCTCAGTCAAAAATTTGAAATAAGTAGTTTGTTTAAAATCTCCCTCCATTTCCTTAGTTATATTCATTCTCCCCCTGTCTCTTTCTCTCTCTCTCTCCCCATCTCTCTCCCTCTCTCTCTTTTCCTCCCATCTGCCTTCCCTTCCTTTCCCTCCATATCTGTTTATCTTAGTCTATTTTCTCTCGTGATAATAAAATATCTGAAAGTGATTTTTTATAAAGAACAGATTAATTCACAGTAATGTATATCCAAGATCATGCAGACATGCAGTAGCCTTTCTGGTTATATCACAACACAGTGAAGGTTTCATGATGGGACTGTATGACAAAGGGAGAAGTCCCGTGGTGTGACAGGAGGACAAAGATCAGAAGTCGAGTTTGCTCTTTTCATACTAACTCACTCTCGTGAGGACTCACTCCCTCTGTGAGAGGAGCGTTAATCCCTCCAACCCTACGACCTAAGCTTTTCGCTCAGCCACTTCAACACCGCCATACTAAGGACCAAGTTCTCAGCACAGGGACCTTTGGGACGCACACTGAGACTAAATCCAAACTATTACACTTCTGTTTTATGACTCTGACCCATCACATGTGTACACTTGGCATAGCTCTATTAAGGCTGTTACTCATGTGGACCAATTTCAGAGCTGCCTGGCAAATAGTTTTATAACTAAAACCTATGTATGAGATAATAACTTTTTATTGTCATTTTTGACAAGTTGATGTGAACACATTTTTCCCAGGAACTATTTTTAAATCACTTTTCTTCTTGCTAGTCTACTAAATGATCATGGGGGTTATTTTGAACTGCTCTGCTACACTAGGCCCTAACACATCAGAGCAAATCAAAATGGAATCACTCATGCTAACTATCACATAACCAAACTGAAACTTTTAGAGGATTTTTCTTAAAAGAAAGAGATTCACTGCAATCCATAATAAAGAACCCAGTCTCTTGAATCATCATGATAGGAAAATTCTCTCTACCTTCACTTTCATAAAAGTCATCTTCAGCAACCGGAAGCTTATTAATATGCTTTTAATTTTTTTCTTATTTGTACTTTGCAAAAATCAACTGTTCTGTTTTACCCAATTCATTCTTAGAGTAATGGGTCGCTCAGTTGTAAAGCTCTAAAGACAAATCTTTACACAGAATTTGCTCTCATTTTTCCTTCTGGCATCTCCTAATATAGCCCCTGTAAAATATTTTAGGTTATATCCCCAGGAAAATGTTTTCACATCCTCCTTTCTTCTTCCATGTACCTATTTTGCACATTCTGCTTTACAAAAAACAAAGGAGAAACCTAGAAGTAACAGAACTTTCTTCTTTCAGTGGTCAGTAAAGAGAAAGAAACGTAGTAAAATTGAGATTATCTTTGGTGGGGAGAAAAGTTTTATCTGGAAGCCATTTACCTTTCTAATTGGTTTGTTGCTTCATACAAGTGTCTTTGGATCTTTATGTAAGAAAAAATTCATTTTCACTTATTTTTATACATTTAAATTGCTTCTCATTCCCATTTCCTCTACATTCATCATATGGAAAACTGAAGATAAAACTGTGTAGTTTTATCTTTAGTATGATAGATGTGTTTTTACATTACTACATCCCAAAATCAAGCCTATAAGTTTATATTACCATGATCAATAGATGAGGAAATAAAGGTTTATATAAAGTAAAATTTCCTAAGTTTACTCAAGTAAAAAATTATTGACTAAGGACTAAGCCTTGATATTTTTTATTGTACATTTTAAAGTACATTTTTAATATCATATGAATAGAACAGATTGAAATATAAGGCGTATCTGTTACCCTTCTACTATCTTAGACACTAAGCTGAAATGGCCTCTACACACTCATTGGAAAAGGATAACATACCAGGAGAAAAAATCCACATGTACCCTCACATTACATAAACTCTTTATCTTAGAATCAATTCCATAAATTAAAGATTTCAGGGTTTTTAAAATACATCATTAAGCTCAGTATTAAGTTTAGTGGCTAACACATGTGGGCTATGCACAATTTTCAAGTTTTAGTTTGTAAAAGAGTTGGAGAATGAGGTATTTTAATTAAAGCCATTGCATACACTGCCAAGGTAAGAAAGAACACAGACTTTCACTTGGAATGTAGGAGAGAGTACTCATTATAGTAAAAGGGAATCAGTGAGCCTGGAGTGAGATACAGAAGGGAAAACAGTAAAAAATTTACCACAGTGGAAGGAGAATTGGTAGACTTTCTATTATGGCTCTGATATTCAGACTTCATTTCCCATTTGATTATCAGAGCATTTTATTCATTAGAATGCTGTTATTTTCAAGTAGGAAATAATGAATACAATTTTTGCAATAAACCTCTCAGGGGTAGGGCAATAACAGTAGTATGTCCCGTCTATTGTTAAAGAAGTGACTCAGAGAGAAAATGTCCAAGGATATTGTGGCAGGCAGAATAATGCCTTCTATTATTATACATCTGTGACTGTGTCACCTTGCTTGGCAATGAAGATTTTGAAGATGTAATTAAATTGAACACGATGAGACAGGAAAATTATCTTGTATCATCAGAGTCCAATCTAATAACATGGATTCTTAAGAGCAGAGAAATTTTCCTAGCTAGTTAGAGAAAAATGTGATAGTAACCAAACAGGCAAGAGAAAAGAGGTCAGTTGTTGGCTTTGACGGTAGAGAAAGGGAACCATGAACCAAGTGGCCTCTAGAAACTGCCAAGAGCAAGGAAACAAATTCACTCCTATTTCCTTAAGAAAGCAACACAGCCATGCCTATGAGACCTGCATCAGACTTCTGACATGCAGAACTGTAACATAATAAATTAGGGTTGTTTTAAGACCCTGTTTGTGGTAATTTCTTATAGCAACAGTAGAAAACTAATACAGATGTGCCCGTAGTAAGTGTCAAAGGAAGAATTTGAATCCTGCTTTTACTAATACTTAAGTACAGTGCTCTGTCAATCACTATATTAATCATTTCAAATGTAATCCATTAGGCTCTGCACTACTTGTGAGCTATTATCCTTATTTTCCAGAGAAGGAAAGTGAGATTTGGAATGATTAAATTACTCAACCAGCACCTATAAAGTATACACTGTGTAATCAACTCAGCCATCTTCCCCCAAAATTCACATAATGAAACCCTAATCACAACCACCTAAAAATGCGACTCTATTTGGATATAGCACCTTTAAAAATGTAATTAATAGAAAATGAAGTCCTATTGGTTGGAATTAACCCAAAATTATTGTGTCTGTATCAGAAGAGAAAATTAGGACACAGACCATAAGGCCAGAGAGAAAAGCAGAGGAAGATGCAGTCAGCAAGCAGCCATCTGTAAGCCAAGAAGAGAGGATTTGGATAGAAGCAAACCTGCTTGCACCTTGATCTTAGACATCTAGCTTCTAGAACTGTGAGAGAATATGTTTCTGTTGTTAAAGCTACCCCATCTGGGTACAGTGCTTTGTTATAGCAGCCTTAATACGCTCATTAACATATCCTCCCCATAACAAGGGCTCTCCTCATCCTCCAGAGAGAGATTTAATAGTTCTGGGTGAGATTGGGGAGCTCGAATTTTGTTTGTTTTAATTGAAGTCAATGCTGTTTGTGGCAAATACACAGCTGGGCCTTTATAGATGAATACAATTTTAACAGATGGAGAAAAATAAACTCCAGGAATTTGGAGGTATTCACAAATGCTCATTTGACTGTCAGTTTCTGAAACAGTGCAAAACTAGCTTCAATTAGGTTCTACCCAGGTATTCCTATTGAAATCTGTCCTCTATCTGCAAAGTACTGATGTAGAGGAAAGTGTGCAGCTTCAGAGTTAAGAACCCAGGTTAAGTTTTTCAACATATCTCCCATCTGGGTGAGATTCAGTCTATTCAATTTTCCCAACACTCTATTTCCTTTAGTATTTATATATTCAGCTTTTCTTGAAAGTTCAGATAAAAAGGGCTTTCATAGTAGGTTTCTATGGCTATGCCCTCACACGATTGTTCCTCCATCTGTTATGTATACCTCCTGATCGCTTCTTCTTATAAAGATATCAGTTCTTTTATTTTAGCACCCACCCAATGACTTCACTGTGTTTAAAACAAAACCTCAAACTATCCTACCTTGAGTTTCTCTAGAAGGAAAATGTACTTGTCAGTTTTCCTATTTGTGAGGGGAAAAAATACCCAGTAGCCACAATTTAAAAGAGCAGAGGTTTAATTTGGTTCACAGTTTCAGAAGATTCATTGATGGTCTTCTGCGTCCAAAACAAGAGCATCATGGTGAAAGGGCATAATGGAGTAATGGCAGCTGGGAAGCTGAGCACAGGGCTGGAGTGGTAACCAGAGGTCCACCCTCCAAATGTACAACTCTAAAGGCACCATCAGCTCCGATGGGCCCACCTCCTAACAGCACCCTCAGCTGTGCACTTCAGTGCATACATCCGCTGATGATTTAGCACTGCTATGATCCGTCACCTTCTAGTTCCCTTTCCTACCTAAAATTCTACAAATAGAAGACCCCTTGTTCAGAGTTATACCCTGAATACTTCAAGAAAACAAAACCTGAACCATTATTTCAGTGACATTTTCACAATTGTGTGTATGAACTTGCAACTCTGAATGAGCAAATGGAAAATGAAAACTACTAATTTTAGGAAGAAAGGACAAGGAAACTAAAGGTTGCCACTCTGCCAATGCCAGGAATTTTTGCCTGATCAAGTTTAGCTGCCTTCATCTTGCTAAAAAGATTCCAATAGTTTTATGTTTCTCTCTGTTTGAATACCTACCTAAGAAAGAAAAGAGGTTTTAAAAATTAAACCTTTTTGCTCTCCAACTGAATATTTAACCTAACACAACTTTTATAAAACCAATAGCTATTCAAAGTTTTCAAAGTGGTTTTACTTAATGTCAATCATATTGATCACAATATCATCTAATGTTCTCAGAGCATTAATTCAATCTCTTCTTTCCTCTCTATCCCCACGTCCCATCTTTTCAGAGAGTAACTTTGTCCCATGGAGAGAAAAGTGGCCCCTAAGTCTGAATAACAGAATCATGAAGTAAAAAAACAATTCCTTATTGTATCATTTCCTTAACTACACTCCAAATGTGTCAATGGTTTACTTAAGCAACTGCTATGCGTTGCTGATAAATAGCCAACTTTGATGTGCAAAGTATTAGCAAAATGAACATTTTGCACATCATTTCTGCTCTCAAATAAGAGGCCAAGTTTACTTGTCACCTCTAAATATCTTTAAAATTTTATAAGTTAGACATATGGCTGCATGATGCTTTATCCTCTTCATTTGTTGTCTTACATTTGTATAATTATTTGTGGTCCTTTCCTAAACTTTACATTATTTTGCCTTATACTTGAAATCCTAAGAAAAAGTTGGTGTTAAATATTTTATTTACTTTAAACCAAAAACACACTTTACAAAATACAATTTTAGGATAAATTTACAATGTTTATCAATGGTGTTTATTGATTTATTGATAGTATCTGTAACCTACCATGAAGTGGTAATAAACTGTAAGGGGAAATCCTTTTCACTAGGGAATCATCTGTCCTTTCATGCAACATGGACACTCCCTGTCTATAAAAGTAACGTTTTTAGACAATTCTTTCTGTTTTTCTGAACATTTAAAATTTATCAGAATCTATTTTCACTATTAAGGCCAATCATAATAATTTAAAATGGATTAGCATGATGTCAAACTGTTCTTTTTCAGATACATATTAATTGGCTGTAAATTTTCGTTTGTCACTTATGTAAAGTTCTGGTGTGACGCAGATGCCTTCTCTTGTGTTTCACTGCCATTTCACGCCACATTAGTGTATCTCAGAGGGATTCATTCTGAATCAGAAACTAATTGTTTGGTGAAGCAAATGCCTATTTTTCCCCCAATGTTTTAGAAACATCAAGATTGATCAAAAACTATGGTGAATATTTAATTTTTTAAAAAAGAATGATTACAGTAAGAGACAGATTGCCATGCTCCTCCTCAAAATATTCCCCTCCCTTTGAACACACTCATCTCATCATTCTTGCCACTCTCTGAAGTATTTCTCAAAGTTCTCTTTCCCGTATGTCATTAGATGTACTGTTATGGTTGCCTCAATGTCTTGAATCCACTTAAAACATTTACCTTTTATATTGACTTTGAAGGGGAACTGGAAGTTACACAGTGCCAGGTCCAGTGAATTCAGTGGATGAAGACACACTGGGCAGTTTTTATGAACCTACTTTTCCACTGGATTTCATTTGGCAGCAGCATCCATCAGACTTTGGTTCATATCTTGTAAAGACACTTGCAGAAGAACACTGGCAACTGCTTCAGAAAGGGGCTAGATTGATACACGAAGTATGTTTGAAGTGAGGAAGAGTATTTTGAGGGTAATAAATGGCAACATGTCTTGTTGTAAAAATACGTTCTAATTGAAATATTCATTTTGTTTTCAGTTACCCCTTGTTATGCAAACAAAAATCAGAAAATGTTAACCATTTACTTATTTAATAAATATATAACACATTTAAAGTATAGTTTACAATTGCTAACTAGTCAAGTGACTAGGTTTACTATCAGATAGAGGTACCCAGGAGCAAAAGAGAAATATTCATTTATAAGGAAAATATATATAAACTAGGGCTATAAACTAGGGCTATCACAGGTAGCATAGTGTCTATGGCATTCCTATTAATAATTCTCTTTTGCCATAATATTAAGGAAATGCAACTGACATATGAAAATATATTATTGTCTAAGAGTATCACAAATTTCATGAAAATTTTCACGCTGCTGCTCTATGAATTCCTGACTGAATCCAAATGTGCCCAGAACTTTCAGGGATATGGAGCAGAACACCTTAAATTAGAACATGTTAGCATTAAATGTGACTCCCTAATGCTGCCTTAGTCTCTTATTGGAACCCAACTCATTTCAAAATTCATCTATCCCACACCAAACAAATGAGAAATGCAATCAATTATTTTGTCTGGACAGTATCAGTCAGTGTGAACACTGAAAAAGGAGGAGGCATGGAGACTAATGACAAGTAAGTAAACTTGAAGTGCTCACAATTAATGCCTATCACCATGTATGAAGCTTGAAATTAATGTTAGGCTTTCGTTTCTAATTATGTGACAGATATAGGTCTGTAAGGTCAAACAGTACATCCACAGAAACCCAAAGAAGCATTTTGATTCTAAAGAATCAGAATGTTTTAGACAGGGGATATTTAAAAAAAAAATCTTTGTTCCATGTAGCCGAACTTAAAGCATGAATTTTGTTTTGCAATATAAAAAATACTGAGTGTGAATTGTTGCAAAACCTTGAGGAAAGGGGAAGTCATTGTGATCTTGATCTTGCTCATTTTGGATAAGTGCCTTATTCAGATTTCCGTGCACATAGCCAATAGCTCAAGCGCTCGGGGAACACATCAAAGAGGAAGTAACTGCCCCATTCTCCTCTGCATGCTTCCCTTATATGACACAGAAAGTCAGATCCAAATTAGGAACATTTGATATCTTTGTAACAGAAATAAAAGACAACCAATGTCAACGTCTAGTTTTAATTAATATTAATACTGTATTTTTGCAGTTCTGGCTAATGGTAAAATAGTATAATGAAAGTTTACAGGGGGAAATGTAACTGAGCTTAGCTAGTACTCTTCAGAAAAGGTTTGTATACTTCCAAATCTGTAGTTAGAGCTTATATTTTAGAAAGAGTTTGGAAAGAGTTTGCAGGGGAGGGGCTTAAAAAAAGAATTAAGAAATATCTACATGTATCAACTCTCAAAGATGAATGTAATCATTATGTACTACGAACATGAACCAATTTTTAAAAATGACATGGTAGATCTTTTCGTGAGAAGAAGCCAAAGTGCAAAGAGATGACCTGGTTTCCCTAAGGGCACCTTGATGGATGTTATACTAATGATGCAAAACTTGAGTGCCTCCTGCAGTGTTACGATAAGGGGCGGTGAAGTGTGTTTTAGGCATTTCAATAGCCAAGTGTTCCTGTAATACTTTCTGTGAAGAGTACTCTGTATGATTAATGATGCCACCGTATTAGTGGTTTATAAAGTGAGGTCTCCACATGGTCAGCAGCAGCAGTCTGGGAACCTGTTAGGAATACCGTCCTGAGCTCCACTCCAAATCTACTGTTTGAACTCTGCCAAGAGCTCCCCAAGCATTCCAGTCATTTTTTTGCCTCTAAATAATGAGACAATAGCTTACATCTACTAATTTATTCACTTCAGTCCTTTAAACTGGTCAACTATACACATCTGTTAGAGTATTCTGGTGCAATAGAGAAACAAAAAGTACAGGTTTATTGAGTTGAGGACATGGAAAGGAGCACACAACCCATGGCAGTTGGGCTGTCTCCTTCAACCAGGCACAGAGAGGCAGAGATTTATATGACCTCTGATCGGAATTGGCATATGGGGTGGATACTGATGACGTGTGAGGAACTGATTGGAATTCTCTGTGTGTGAAAACTGGAAGAGGAGTTGCAACTGGGGTTGAAAAAGAAACAAGAAGTGGTAAGTGTTCTTGCTTTGGCCTTCTACCACATTAGACTACCACCATAATTGTACAGTAATTTATACTAGGGCAAGAACTTTTCAACATCAATATACAGGTAAGTCACTGATTTGTAATTCATGAGATGAGAAAAGTAGAAACAAAGAAATGAATAAGATACGATTCTGTCTTTGAAGAATTTAAGCATAACAAGAAATCATGCCACATTTGATAAGATTTTTTTAATAAGACTTGGTAAATACTATTATCTAGGAATTAAATGAGGTCTTTCTGTTATATCTATATCAAGATAAAATACTTTGGAACCCCTGTAGCCTACAAAAACTCCAAGATGTTATTGTGGCCACATCTGTCTCTTGACACCTGATCTCTCTGTTCCTTGTTATTTTGGTTTAGATGTGAAACACAACCTTCTCTAAATTCTAAGAATCAAATTAAAGCCAAACACTTGCTGAAACAATTCATGAATGTAGTCAGTCAGTTTTACTGGCAATTTTTGAGTGCTGTTAAAGATTTCTATTCTAAAACAAGGCAAACAGGTTCCAATCATAGACTGACTTTTCCTGTATCTAACAAGTCTTTATCATTTCTCTCTGACTTTATCTCTGTCATCCAGCCTCCTGTCACCTCTCACCTCACTCTGACCCCTTCTTCTGAGGAACAGTTTAGCCTTCATTTGTTATTTATTTCCTTACTTGCTATCTCGACCAGATTGTCCAATTTCTAAACCTGGTCAAAGTTTTGTTTTTTTCCTCTACACAAATAAATCTTCTCTAAAAGATATATTTGTGCCAGATGCTTACAATAAAATAATCACCTCTTATCAACACAAAAATGGCAAACTTAAAATCAACTTGATGACTACCAAAACATTAACAAGACCTTTAGACAAACATGACTGATGAGCATTTATTCAATTAGGTGTATACCAGTTGTTTCCAAAGAACTGAGGACATTTATACACATGAGTAATTTGTCTTTGTTTTCTCAGGACTTATTAACCTACTAAGTATATGAAGGGAAAGGAGTTGGGAGAAAGGGGAGGTTCCCACAGATATTAGACAGATTGTTTTCAATTTTCTACAAAATGATAACAGAGGTGCTCAGTCTAATACTAGTTCAGTAATTTTATGCCTTCAAAACAGTAGATATTGAATTCACTGCTTTGACTTTGGATCAAAGAAAACATTTTCTTAGTAATGGTAGTTGAATCCATAGGCATCAATTAGAATGACTAGAGAGAATGCAAATAATATGTTTTCAGCAGAGAAACTTTGTAAAGATATAGAACAATGAAATAGAAATTTTACTGAAATATTGCCAGTATCACAGTGTGTTCAGGTTACTATAACAAACACCATGAATTATGTGGTTTAAAACAATAGAAATTTATTTCTCAAAGGTCTGGAGAATGTTAAGTCACTTTGAGTTACTATAACAAATACCTGAGATAATCATATAAAAAGCATTATTTGGAATCATGGTTAGGGAGGTTCCCATCTGTGATCAGTTGAACACATTATTTTGAGCCTGAAGTGAGTCAGCATATCATGGCACACTATAGAGCAAAGCATTCACTTGGGGGACCAAAAGCCAAAAAGAGAAATAGAACAAGGCTGAGGACCAACTGTCCCTTTAAAGTGTACGACCTTAATGACATTGACTTCCCACTTGGTCTCACCCTTAAAGGTTCCATCATTTCCCAGGAGCCCCACAGTGAGGAGCAACGTGGACCTTTGGGAGATATATGAAGTACAAACCATTGAGTGGCAGCTAGGAAGTTCAAGCTTAAATCTCCAACAAATTCAGTATCACACACATGCCAGACTTCTCACTATAGCCTCACATTAGAGGAGGGAAGAAAGAGGACTCTGCAGTTTCTGTTATAAGGGAACTCATAGCACTAGTTCTCAAAGGCTCCACTTCCAATATCATCATCTTGGGGAGTAAAGTATTAGCATGTGAATACAGAGGGAAAAACCATGTAATCCATTTCAGTCAGTGATACAAATACAAAATAATATAAGGTGAAAATATTAAGAATAACATAGCTGTTACAATGACAAATGCTACAGATGTCAAGGTGGTAGAATATTAAGATAAATCCATTTCTCACATTAATTAAAAGTCATTGATCTGGTGAATAACACGCCATAAAAAATTACCAAAAATGATACTGACAGGATCTAATAGACTGTAATTATAAACTCAAGGTGGTTGAGTTTACAGTATGCTCTCCACTGTTTACTTCTCTATCCTTCGAAGAGAAGATGATAATTTGATCAGTTGCATAAAGACAATAGATTTTACATGAAAAAAAATTTGACAAAATTTTGAAAGAATTCATATTATCAAATGCCAGATGAGATTGGATTCATTCAGGTTGATATGGACACTTCTCAAATGAAGAAATACAAATGGCCAATAAATACAAGAAATAATGTTTAACAGAGATGTCCATTCAAGAAATGCAAATTGAAACAACACTGAGAGTCTGTCTCATTCTAGAAAGAATGGCTATCATCAAGAAATCAATCAATAACAAATACTGGTAATGCTGTGGGAAGACAGGAATCTTTCTCCATTGTTGGTGGGAGTATAAACTGAAATAACCACTATGGAAATCAGTGTGAAGATTCCTCAAAAAACTAAAACTAGAAATTCCACTTGACCTTGTCATTCCTTTTCTAAAGGGAATATGTTCCAAAAAGAGTGAAAGACATCACACCAAAGTGATGCATGAATATCCACATTTATAGCAGTGCTAAATCTTGGAAACAGACTATTTGTCCATTAACAGATGAATAAATAAAGAAAATGTGGTATTTATACAGAATAAGTACTACTTTGCCAAAAAGAAGGATAAATTTGAGTCATTTGTAGGAAAACAAATGTACCTTGAGAACATAATTTTAAGAGAAATAACTCAGACAAGGAAACTTAAATATTACATGGATTCTCTTATGTGAAAAACATATATATACATATATATTTAATTTAATATATATGAAATAAAAGAAAGATAATAAGAGAAAGAGAGAAACAAAAGTAGGTATTGTAATCCAGTGCAGGCAATAAATCTAAAAGTGCACTCTGACTTCTTACAATTGTCTTATAAGTTTTGTATGTTTTGTGTCCTGCTAGTCTGGTTTTTGATCTGTATATAGTGCTTATTAACTTTATAAAGTCTTATAAGATAAGTAAATTAATCTGATGCTGGAAAAAAAAGGAGAGTAGAAGAAAAGGGGAAGAAAGAGAAATGTATGACATACATACATGTACCAATCCCCTACAATCAGTGGAATCATCATGCACTGCAAACATACATTAATAAAAATTTAAAAAAGAAGTCAGTGTGCTTAGCTGGTGTTAGACTTACTTTTCATCATAGTTAAGAGGTATTGAAGACATATAAATAAGTCTTTATCTGCATTGAATAGCAGCTAGTGCACAGCTACAATCTTTGAAAAAGGGGAAAAATCAAGGTGAGCCCTAGGTTCTCATTTGCTCCCACTGAGAGCAACTTCAAAACTCTCAAGCAGGAATACAGAATCAAAACAAAGGGCAATGGTTTTGTTGGCAAGAAGACACATTGTACTGGGATACTGAAGCAGGAGGGAGAGGAAAGGAAGATCTCAGTGGTGAGAACCACAGAGCACAACTCTCAAATATGCACTTAAAATTCCCCTTGGGTCAATTACTGCCACTAAGCTGTGAATCCACATGAGCAAAATTCCAGCAGAAGCAGCAGAGAGCCCTACACAGCTCTAGGAAAGAAAAGATCAGATTTGGGCTAAATCAGATTGTAGAGAGATTGGCAAATACATTAGTGTTTTAAGATCCAAACCCACAAATTTTGCATCCTGAAAGTAGGCGCAAATAAAACAGACCTGCTTTAACAAAACTTGAAGCAAATATATTTGAGATTACAGTGATATACCAGTATTCAACTATGAGAAAATCATTAGAGCAAAATAGTATAATATAGAGTCTGACAGTGTATTTATCCAACACGTCATTAACAGGAAAGGTGATCAAAGAGACTTAAATTCCTCTTTAAATTTACTCCCCTGTTTAAAGTACTAAGTGGACAGAAATCTCATCCAACTATGGTGTTTGGAAGTGGGGCTTTTGAGAAATAATTAACGTTAAATTAGTCCAAAAAGGTGACCTTTTGATACTGAGCTTACTTTGTATGTAGGCAAGATGAGAATTCAGCTAGGGTTTTCTGTTTCACTGTATAATCTCTGGGACTCTGCAGTGAGTCTCCTTCAGTAAGAACAACCTTACCAGATATCCATGCAGTCTTGGGCTTCTCAATCTTCAAAACCATGGTCCAAGTAAACTTCATTCTTTCTAAGTTACTTAGTTGGTGGTATTCATTTTAATCAACAGAAAACTGACATAGACAAAAAATGTACTAAGTGTGAGTGTTGTTACCTTAATATGTAGAAATGGCTATAGAACTGGGTAATGGGTAGAAGCTGGAAGAATTTGAATGATTATGCTAGAAATAGCTTATATTTCCATGAATGGAATATTAAGGGTGAATCAAGTAAGAGCTTAGGAGAAAAGAAGACTAGGTAAAGCTTGTATCTTTTTAGAGATGATTAAGTGATTGCGACCAGTATGTTGAGAGAAATATGGACAATAAAGGACATTCTGTTGAAGTCTTAGCATTGAAGAACAAAATACTTGAAATTGGTATGAATATCATCCTTGTTATAAACTAACAAAAAAGTTGGCTGGACTGCATTCATGCCCGAGAGCTCTAGGGAATGCAGAACGTAAAAGCGATGAATTTGGATATCTGGTAGAAGAAAAGCATTTAGGTTCTTTCATGTTTGCATTTAACTGCTTATATTACTATATGAGAGAGAAACAAATGCTTAAAGACAAAATTTAAAATAAAAAGAGGAAGCAAAATGGAAAGATTTGGGAAACTCAGCCTGCGAAGAGCATTTTCAGGAAAGAAAACTTCTAAGCTTATTGCTAATGGAAGAATTTATCAAGACAATGTGAGGAAAACCTCAAGGGCATTTCCAGAGCTGAAGAAAGGCAGGACAGTTTCATTGGGTGAACCTGCAAGAGCTCACTGCCCAGAACTGCCTTGGGACCCTCACATTCCCAGGCAGTATTTGCCAACTACTCTAGGTGTACCTCAACATCACTCCACAGCGCATGGTCCCATTTAGGTTTGGCGAGTAACAGCGTACAAGGAACACAGATGTTTCCTATTGCCCAAATCATCCTACATATGCTTTAGATTTGGGTCACATATGTATGTGTCTACATACCAAAAACTATTCTAGTCCTAAACATCGTAGAGAGTAAACTGATTTTTTGAAAACACTGTAACCTACCAGTCATTTTTTCAATTTTTAATTTCTTTTGTTACACATGTTTGCATTGTATGGTGGTCACATTCCTTGAGTGGCGTTGGTACATGTACATAATACAATCAATTCTTTTTTACATTCCACTTCCTTCCCTTCTCTCCAACTTCCCTCTATCTCTTGATCCCCTTCCCATTTGAAAAAGATCTCTCTCCCTACTTCCTATTACCTGTCTTTTATTTTGCTCTTTAATGATTTAAACACAAATCCCCTCATATTTCTACTTGAGTCTCAATTTGTGCATTAGTTAAGTAAAAAACTTAACATGTCAGAATAAATAAATAATATACTGCCCTAGAGAAGGACATTTTGTACTTTAAGATGGTCAGGCACTTCTATTTAAGAAGAAAAACAGAATTCTGTTATTAGGTAGTTTTGGGTGGGAGGGAGACATCACTGTTGGTAATTAAAATAGCTTGTCCCTTTTTCCTGTAAATTTTGTTATCATATTCATCAGATTCAGGCAGAACTGGGCTTTAAATTCTTAGTATACCCTTAATTAACTGTGTCAAACACAAAAAAGGACAGTCTCACTTTGGGGGGTGGACAAATTTTGCCTTTATAGTCTTAAAATATTGCCTTTACAGTCTTAAAAGGTTTTTTTTCTATTTTTTTAAAGCAACAAAATTAGGAAAGTAATAGGATAGATTTGAAGTCTAACATATTTATCAATTCAGGAGTCTTTGGAATTTCTGAAGCCAGTGCTCATTAAACCTGATTATAGCTATGGCCAGAAGGGTAATGTAGAGTTTATCAATGAAACCTGAAATACAATACTAGATGCCAGAAGAAAATCATAGTTCATTTACTTCAACATCTTTAGTGTATAACTCAGAACACTGAGGACAAAAAGGATATGTGATTTTCTAAGGATCACAGTGGCTAAGACATAGAGTAATTCAGATGACTCCTTCAGCTGATCTTGAGTCACTGTGCTCTGGCATACCCTTCTTAGACTACACTAGTTCACAAACATTGGTGATTAATAGTAATGTTTAACTCTAAATTTACTCATTCGTCCTTTCTTAGTTCTTCAGAAGTGTCCAAAGACATACTTTGCAAAAGAGATCAGCATACAGTGAGGAGGAAAGTCTTAATTTATGTCAAAGCCGTCATACCAACTGTTTGGTTCTGCTGAAGCCAATCTCTTCTCAATGAAGTCTACTACAGTCATTCCATTGGTATTGATAAAGGTTGTAGTGCATTAAATTAAAGCTTATTTTAGTGAATTAATTTCATATGTTCCACCAAAGATTTGGAAATTTGTAATATCTTTATTCTCACAGGATGACATATAGGAGAGTAGAAATATTATATAATCAAAATAATATAAAAGTGCACATCTCTTCTGCCTAAAAGCATTGGTTGTAACATGGGGCTTATAACCATCAGAGCAACAATAAATAGGTAATATGATCCTACATCAAATTTAGTTTGGAATATGTTATTTCAGCCACATGTAGTATGCTTTTAGTTATTGCTAGCTGATTTGATTAAATGGATCTTAAGAAACATATAATATACTACATGTAAGCAGCATTAATACCCATATCAGATACACATCAACACACCATAATTTTCATAGAAAATAAAACGTCAGTTTTTATGATTCCTTGTGATAGAAATAAAACTTATGACTCCATCCCATGAGTTTATTTAAAAGATTGAATAGAATCAATTCAGAAAATTAATCTTGATAACCAAAGAAACAAAATCCAGTTTTGTCAAATAAGAAAGTGAGTATGTGAATTTATAATTTTACATAGCATTTCAAAATGAAAGATCAGATCATGTCTCTGGGCCAGGAAGTAGGAATAACTATTGTTAAACAGTAACTTAAAAGTGAATGAATGGGCAGCTAATCCTGTAGTCAAGGTAACTGATTTCTCTGTGACTTTACTGAAAACAGATTTGCCAAAAAAAAAAAAAAAAATGCTGTCATTTTATTCATACAGAGTGCATTTCATGTAAGAGAATATTGAGGCAGAAGCAAGTATCTGGTATCAACATTTATATCTTTGCTGTTACTATAATAATATGTTTATGACAATCAAGAACACTTGATTAAATATGGGTTATTAATTGCATTGTTTTTTCATCCAAAATTTACATGTTGATACCTTCATTCCCAATTGGAGGATAAGAACAAGTGGGGATTTTGAGGGGTAATGAGGTTCAGAAGTCATGAGGCTGGAGCCTCTGTGATAAGATTAATGTCTTTTTAAGAACAGGAAGTGGGCATTGTGACACACACCCGTAATCACAGCATTTAAGAGGCTGAGGCAGAAAAATCGTCATAAAATCTAGGTCAGCCTGGGCTACATAATGAGCTCAAGGCCATTCTGAACTACATAGAGAGACCCTGCCTCTAAAACCAAAGCAAACAAACAAAAAGAACAGAGAGATTTGGGTCCCTTTCTCTACCATGTGGAGATAAATTAGGAAGGAGACTGTTCACAACCCAGCTGGCAGCCTCTTACTGGACACCAGATCTCCTGTGACTTGACACTGGATTTCCCGGATTCTAGAACTGTGAGAACCAAAATTTGTCATTTAAGCCAGAGGGCCTATGAGTTTTTATATCAGCTGGAGCTAACAATATCTCAGAGTCTAGTTTTTAAAGGCAGTAAACAGGTATATATGAAAAATGTAAGTTTTTCAAATAAATATCTGAATTGGTAATCTGCATCTGCTGATATTTGATTACAATCTATATGAATATACATATAAAACAAAGGCTTCTGCATAGATTTTTAAAAATTTTTATTTAAAGAGAAAAAACAAAGAAAACAACCAAACAAAACAGAAAAAAGTAGCAGCAATATAGAATTCCAAAGGCAAAAAACAAAAGAACAACAAAACAAAAATACTAAGAAATCCACCACTTGATAAGTTACATACTGTCATCCTTAGAAATAGTTGTTCAAGTTACAAAATTAAAGCATACAAAGTAGACATTCAAACAGTGAGATTGTTAACAGTTCTGCTCAACAATCTAACAAAAACAGTAATGTGGTCATCTATCTTACACACTTAAACATACATGCAGTTATATGCTTTAGAGCACTTTCTTCTTTTCTCCTCTCTCTCTCTCTCTCTCTCTCTCTCTCTCTCTCTCTCTCTATATATATATATATATATATATATATATATATATATATACATATGTATTAAATTTTATTTTAAGGGGGGTAAAATTAAACAAAACAGAACAGAATGGGACATAAGAAAGCACAAATTTCAAAGCTAGACAACCTGAGATCTTTACTATCTGTCATATTGTCTCACATTTTCTTCCAAATGGTTGTCTGTATCTTTGCATATGGAGAGCTCACACTAAATAACATATCAATCTTTTCACAAGATGTGTAGTTTACCGGCTCCCACTTGATAAGGGGTGAAGGGACATGGGACAGGGGACAGGATGACATGAGATATTCAATTCTCAGCTCAAGCCTCACATCCACCCCCCAGATAGGGGAGGAGCTCTTTTTTCTCCCAGCACCCCAAGTCAACCACACAGTGCAGGTCCCGAGCGTTAGGGTCTCTCTCCTTCAGGCTGCTGAAAGTCTGCCACACTTTCAGTCACCCCCCAGAAAGGGAAGGAGCTCCTTGTTCTCCCGGCACCCCCAGTCAACTGCACCATGCAGGTCCTGATGTGCCAGGGTCTCTCTACTTTGGACTGCCGAAAGTCTGCCACACTCACAGCTGCCCCCCAGAGAGGGAAGGAGCTCCTTGTTCTCCCAGCATGCTGAGTCAACTGCACAGTGCAGGTCCTGCCTCCTTCGGGCTGCTGAAAGTCTGCCACTTTCAGCTGACCCCCAGAGAGGGGTGGTTCTCCTTGTTCTCCCGGCACCCGGAGTCAACCGCACAGTGCAGGTCTCGACACACCAGGGTCTCTCTCCTTCGGGCTGCCGAAAGTCTGTCACACCTACAGCTGCCCCCAGAGAGGGAAGGAGCTCCTTGTTCTCCCAAGTCAACTGCATGGTACTGGTCCTGATGAGCCAGCGTCTCTCTCTTTCAGGCCCTGAAAGTCTGCCACTTTCAGCCGACCCCAGAGAGGGGAGGAGCTCCATGTTCTCCCAGTACCCCAAGTCAACCACATGGTGCAGGTCCTGATGCACCAGCGTCCCTCCCCTGCAGGCCCCCCAAAGTCCGCCATACTCACTTGCCATTTCTTTCTGTTGAATTGACCATTCCATTTCCAAAGTTCTGAAATGGCCAACAGACCACAGAAAGAATTCTCTTTAGGCTCCTGTTTGAAACCAGCAGCTACAGCAATCTGCTGGCCTTGCTTCAGGGCCAGTCTGCATAGATTTTTAAAAGATAAAAGATGGAAGATAGAATTGAACATTTAGACAGGCCACATAGAAAAATTAGTAGAAGTCCCAAATTTTAAGGAACACTAAATATGAACTACTACAGTTATAAGAAATCACACATGAGAGTTTCCAAATGGACCGGTAGGTAGCAGGATGTGGAGCCTCTCTGAGAGAGACAGCTCAAATGCCAGAATAGAACACCCTGGAGAGACGCAAACAGAGGGAGATGGACTCTCTCAACCCAGGCAGAAACTAAAGTGAAAAAAACTGCTCAAGAGCCGGGGATTTAGCTCAGTGGCTTAAGTGCCTGCCTGGCAAGCACGAGGTCATGAGTTCGATCCCCAGTACCAAAAAAAAAAAACAACAAAAAAAAACTGCTCAAATATGAGGTCCTGGGGCCACCATTAGAGAAGCTAAGATCGGCAAGTACGGCACCGAGCCACCTGAATTCCTGCCGCCGGAGATCGACCTGACCCACCAAACTGTGCCAATGTGACTAGCTTGAGAGGCCCCGAGCATGGAGCTGAACAGCCTTGCACACGGCTCTCCTGGAACCGGCCATGCACGTGACCCACCCAGAGGCACCGTGAATTCGCTACAGCTGTGCTGAGGTCAGAGGTCAGGGAGCCCAGCAGTCCTCAGGGACCAGCATCAATACGTGGTGAGTGATGGGAATAGGACCCTCCCACTGGAAAGGGGCAACCGACTGGACGACATGTTGGATTTGGGCAGGGCAGCCCTAACTCCATAAGAAAGTGGCTTCAGTTCGTTGCCCCTCACCGAGCAGATTGGTGGGATCTGCTTGGACTGGGCCACACCCGTGGCTGGGACCCAGTGGGTCACTACAAACTAATTTCCTGAGCACGGTGCACACTGATGCAGTGAAGGCCCGCAAAGGTTGACTGCCCCAGAGGGGAGGAGCCAGCGCACACTGCCCTTGCTTGAACTTTAATCTCTGATAGCCGACTGAAGAGGGCAGAAGCTCCTAGCCTGCGCACTCTAGAGGAACTTTGACCAACAAGAAAAGGGGCTGGGAATTGCACTATACACTTGTATGGAAGGAACCAAAAACATGACGAGAGAGAGAAATAAGAAAAAAAACCCAGCCCCCAACCCTGGGAGTATTGATTCAGGAGAGGTAAATACAAAAGAGATTGAGGGCAGCAAACATGCAACATCAAACACAGTGTCAGTGGACATAAAGAGATATCTTTGGAACCTCGTAAACAAGATCAAAACTGAAATATTAATCCAAATTAAACAAGAGATAAGTAGATTAATAAAAGAAAGGCTGGGCACCTCTCAAGAAGACACAGACAGAAGAATGGAGGAACACAAAAGGAGAGAAATGTTCCATGAAGAATATAAAGCAAACCTAGAATTCATGAAGCAGATTCAAAGAGATTACCAGCAAACTAAAGACCCCATAGAAAGTTGGCAAAACTGCTTGAAAGAAACCAAAAATAGACTATCAAAAATTGAACCCAGGCTGGCAATGTGTGATCATGAAAGGGAAGATCTCTTAAAAATAACAAGGGAGCAGGCAGTAACAATTGGAAGGCTAGAGGATGACAAGAGGATCTATAACTTAAGAATAAATCATGTGAATGAAGAAGCAGGAGTCAAAATAGAGGAGTTTCAAAGGCTAGTCACAGAAATTATTAAGGAAAACTTCCCAAACATAGAAAAAGGAAATGATATGCAGATGTATGAAGCATACAGAACTCCAGGCACCTACAACCAAAACAGAGCTATACCTAGACACATAATAATCAAGATCCCAGAAATTCAATATAAGAACAGAATATTAAAAGCCATCAGAGAAAAGAAACAGATCACCTATAAAGGAAAACCCATCAAAATCACAGCAGATCTCTCAACACAGACCATCAAGTCAAGAAGATCTTGGAGTGAAATAATTCAAGCCCTGAAGGAGAACAACCTCCAGCCCAGATTGATGTATCCTGCAAGACTGTCTCTAGAAATTAATGGAGAAAAAAGATGCTTCCATGACAAAGAGGAACTTGGAAAATTTGTAACTACCAATCCAACCTTACAAAAAGTACTAAAGGACATTTTAGAAACAGAGAACAAGAATAAGAGCATTTCAGGAACAGTGGCAGAGAGGCCTCAGTGAATGGGGCAGACTGTGGAGTGGAGCAGAAAAATAAACAACCAATGGCATAAAAACAGAATAGCAGAAATAAGGCAGAGAAGATTGGCTGTAATCTCTAGTATAGATGGCCTTGAAATATTAACAGAGAGAAACAGAGGCAGAGTAGATCAGGAGATAGGGTCCATTGAGAGGCTCTAAATAGGGAGGCAGTGGGACCCAAAATAAGCAGTGCACCCTATGGGTGTGAAAGGGGAGGAATTATCTAAAAAAGGAAAGCAGAGGATATTGTTAATTAGGTAACAAGATTTAAAATCTGTATTATTCTCATCACTCTGCTTATATGGATTACATGCTATTTCAGTTTGTCTACTTACACTAGACTTGAGGACACGGTCAGCTATCCCAAAAATAAGAGGACATATTATGGTAATCATCCTTAATTTCCTATCAACTTAATCTGAAGCTCTGTATAACTTATACTGTCCTATTATGACTGATCTTATTTGAATCTGGTTTGTTAGATTGCTGTTTTGTATTGACGGATTTTATTTAAATCTGTTATGATTAATAGCATCATGTCTAAGAGTATAGGCAACTACAGTGAAGATGACAAGATTCACTAAGATACCCACTCTGGTTTGATTATTACTTGCTTTTGAAGTCTTATAATGTCTCCAGTGCTTTGTTTTATTAATGTTGTTATACTCTGCTGAGACACCATGGTAACCATTGTAGATCACCTTGTATTGTTGTTTTATATGACTTTTTGCTTCATTCTTTTCTAGGAATTGTTTTGTCTTGCTTTGTTTTGTTTCTCCCTCTAATGCAGAAAGGATAGATATACACATAGAGACTCATGCATGTGTAGAGCTTATAAACAGTTTAGGAGAACCAATTATATAACACATGTTGAAATGAACAACTACTTTGAAGAAAAAGAGACACTATAGTACCCAGTGCTGATTCCATAATATCATGATGTGAAATCTAGCAAAACTATCATTCTTTGTTCAAAGTGATTTTAGCTTGTTTTCTTTTGTTCAAGTTCAACACACATGAAGGTATGGACAGCTGTTTTGAAGAGAATGAGAGACATTATGACAGTCATTCTTGGCTTGCCTGTTGTCAGGTCTTAAAGACCTGAAATGCCTTCCTCATCCTGCTCAGATCAATTCCATACTATGTTGTTTCATGTGAATTCCCTGTATGTGTCAATATGGACAACTATTTGGAAGAAAACAAGAGTCAATACAATAGAGAGTGAATATCTCCAATTGTCTAGCTTTGAAATTTATGTCTCTTACATTGCTTTCTTATGACCTGCTTTGTTCTGTTTTGTTGTGTTTAATTTTAACCTTTTGATGTAATTGCATCTATCTGAGTGAGTAAGATGGATGACCATATTGCTGTTTTTGTTAGATCGTGGAGCAGAACTGTTAACAGTCTCGCTGTTTGAATGTCTACTTTACATGTTTTAACTTTGTAATTTGAACAACTATTTCCAAGAAGTCAGTATGTAATTTTTCAAATAATAATCTCTTACTTTTTCTTTTGTTGTTGTTGTTTTTTGCCTTTTTTCCTTGGAATTCTATATTGTTGCTACCCTTTATTCTGCTTTTTTTTCTCTTTAAATAAAATTTTAAAAAAAATTAGAAAAAAGAAATCACACATACTTGGAATTTAAGAAAAGATATATGTTTGTATATATGTGTATATGTATATGCATATATATTCTCATACACATACATGCACACATACATACAAGTATTTTCATGTATATTTTCTGGCAGGAAATAAAGGTGAAAAGTAATAAATACCATAATAATTTATGCAATTTTAAGGGTATGGGGCATGTACAGAAATATTAAGTGCTATTGCTTACAATTATTTTACAATTCATAAGATTTATGCTACTGATTCAATGACTACCACCTTCTCCTTTTGGTAGTCAGGGTAGAACTCAGAGCACTTGAACTGAGCGATCTCTCCAGTCCTTTTCTTTATTTTTAAATTTTCAGATAGGATCCTGCTAAATCACTAAATTGCCAGGGCTAGGCTAGAGTTGACAGTCCTCCTTCCTCAGCCTCCCAGAGTGCCAGGATTACAGGTTACTACCACTATTCTCAGCTCCACAGCTTTTCTTTCAAGAGAATTTCTGCAAAATGTTCATTAGGAGAACTAATAATTTTTGAATGAAAAACTAGCTCTCTCTTGAAGTGATGAGGAGAAAGAACGCGAGGGAGAGAGAGATATTCTTCTAAAATAAAACAAGAAGAAAAAACATAAACTGGTATTAAATCCAATTTTACCACAATATAATTATATGTAATGTTCTAAACTGTAAATTATCCAGCTAAAATTAGGAGAGGTTGTCAGACAAGTTATCTTTTAAAAATACACTTCTAATGTAAATATGCTGAAATGTTGGAAATAAACAAATGAAAAGAATGCATCATGAAAAGCTTGTAAAAAATCTAGCATAGCTGTATTATTAGCACTTGAAGTAAACTGACCCTAAAGCAAAGAATATTACTAAAGACCAAGTAATTTCACAATGGTAAAATAGGAAATTCAACAGAAATCATAACAGTTACAACCATGTATATGTCTAATAATAGAACTTCAAAATACATTAACCAACAAATCAACAGAATTAAAGAGAAATTCACAAAAATAGTGTTATATCAATGTCTCTTTCTCAACAACTGGTAAAACAATTTATACAAAGCAATTAGCAATTTTTCAAGTAGCAAGAAGAAAGATTTAAATATCATAAGCAACTTGACCTAATTCATATTTATTGCTAACCACATGTAGCAAATAAATTACGGATATTCTTTAAGTGTGTAAGAGGTAATTTCCAAGATGAATTATATGTTGTGCCATAGAATAAATTTGTAGTAGATTTTAAAAGTCTGCTTTCTCATAGAGTACATTCTCTAAACAAAATTAAATCAGAATTCAGTAAAAACAGACTATCAAAATCTTCTAGGCTTGTTGGTAGTGTGCATCTGTCATCCCATCACTCTGGAAGGCTGTAGTGGATTGCAAGTTTGAGCTCAGCCTGAGCAATTTATAGCACCTTGTATCAAAGTAAAAAACAGAAAAATGTTTTGAGGATGTAGCTCAGTGTGAAGGACCTGGGTTCAATCCTCAGGGTACTCTCTCTCTCTCTCTCTCTCTCTCTTTCTCTCTCTCTCTTCTCTATCTCTCTCTTCTCTCTCTCTCTATTTCTCTATCTCTATCTATCTATCTTTTCAGTTTAATTTTCTCTACACAAAGTAGAAGGAAGGGAATAAAAAGCTTACATCAAGAAAACAGCATAACAATTAAATCCAAAATTGTTTGTTTGGAAAAATTTAAATCTAATAGACTGGGGACTTAGCTCAGCAGCGCAAGTCCCTGCCTGGCAAGCATGAGGTCGTGAGTTTGATCCCTGGTAACAACAACAGCAAAAAATTAATTAATAAAATAAAAAATAAAATAAAATAAAATTTTCTTATCAAAATTTATCAGGTATATGTCTGTGCGTTAAGACATCATTAAAAAAACAGATATGACACTAACTTAGAAAACATATTCACGCTTCACCCCCCAGGAAGTCTCTCACAAAGCAGCATCTCAGGCTGTCTTTTTGGGTCCCAAAACTCTCGGACCCGTAGAGTGGCCTGGGCTGTTTGGATCGAAAGTCTGCGCAGACCTGCATCTCGACGCGACTCTTTGGGACTGGTAGGCCCACCCTTCATCCGCAAGGAACTGCCTGGAGATCGGCATCTGGGCCGGGTCTGTTTGGGCCCGTAGCCCCACCCTTCACCCCCAGGAAGTCTCCCAGAAAGCAGCATCTCAGGCTGTCTCTTTGGGACCCAAAACTCTCGGATCTGCAGAGTGGCCTGGGCTGTTTGGATTGGGAATATTGTGGAGACTGGCATCTTGGCCAGGTCTGTTTGGGACCAGGAACTTTTCAGAAACCAACATTCCGGCCTGACTCTTTGGGACCTGTAGGCCCTTCACTCGCAGGGAACCTCCTGGAGACCTGCCTGGGACAAGGCATGGAGGCCTGGCCTGCCTGAGATTCCACCGGCTCCAGGGTGGCCACACCCAGCATTCGCCTTACAACTTAGGGAGCCAGGAGCCTACAGAGGGGAGTTAGGACCCTGTGAGGAAGCCAAGAGCCTGTGGGGGAGCCACTGCCCCTCCAGGAACTGAGGGTGTAACAGGTAATTTGCCACATAAGCAGAGAAAGCTTTGGAACACCGCTCAAAGTAAGGAAATACAGAAAAATGACAAAAGGAAAGACCAAAAGGCAGGCTCAAAGCCCTAGCCCTCCCCAAGAA